>PVHY01006847.1:14465-66072 GCA_004024945.1 Uropsilus gracilis | reverse complement strand
AAAATTGGTTTCAGAACATATAAAATTATGAGACTGTTACTTACATAATGACAAAAAGATTGATTCACCAAAGAGATGTAGTAATAACAAGTGTGTATTCACTAAACAATGGAACTGAAAACTACATGAGCAAGAAATTACAGCAATGAGTAATAGGCAAATTTATAATTATTTTTATGAGTATTTCAATACTCTCTCAACAATGACAGAACAAGAAGGGGAAAAATGAAGAACTTAATGATAGATTCAACCACTAGATTTTTATTGAGGTTTTTTAAAACATGTATCCCAACAGGAGAAAGAAAGCTCATTCTTTGCCAATGCCATTGGAACATATATCAAATTAGTCCATATCCTGCTTCATAAGACAAATTTCAACATAAAGGGTGCTTGATACATTCCAGCTCAGAAGACCTACTAACTATATCTGACTAAATCCAAAATCAATAACAAAAAAAAAAAATAACAGAAAAATGTATAAACACTTGGAAACTAAGCAACACATTTCTAAATGAACTGAGTTAAAATGAAATAAAATGTAAATATTTATGGAGCAGAACCAAAACAGTGCCAAAAGGAAATCTCAATGCAGTAAATGCACATATTAAAGATAAAAAAGGTATTAAATCAATAATGTTATTTCTCACTTAGAAAAAGAAAAGTAAAATAAAGACAGTAATGTATTGAGAAACTACATCAGTGATACACTTCTGGTGGATGGAAATATAAAATGTTACAGAAAAAATTGGCAGTTTTTTTAATGAATTAAATATTCAACTACTACACAGACTAGAATTTCAGTCCTGGTCATTAACTCCAGAGACGTGAAAATTTATGATCATGCTAAAAATTATCTTTACATGAATGGTGATAGTGTTTGCTGGTGCTAGCCCAAACTTAATAAAGCACGGATATACATTACCAGGCTTACAGTTTAGCAGTTAAAGCATATTGATACACAAAATCTTTTTCAGCAATATACAGAAAAATGAATAAATAACCTGAATAAAAAAAATCACTCCCTGGAAGTTAAATGTTGCATTGTTCAATTTATTACATACTTTAAATGGACAAAGTAAACAGATTTGTGGTTGAAACAGTTTAAGAACAGGAGAGAGGTTATAAATACTAGAAACACAAGAGACACTAGTGATGGAAACTTCAACTTGATAGATCAACTTCAGATTACTGTAATTTTCTGTAGTTTTAAAATGTTGCTGTTTGATGAAAATGGTTAAAGGGTATATGTGATATCTATGTATTATTATTATAACTGCAAATGAATCTATAATTATCTAAAAATATCATTTTGTTTAAAGAGAAAAATAGACTTAATTCTTCCCAACATGGAAATTAAAGGAATTAAAAGAACAATTCATCAAAGCAGTATGAGTAAATTTTTCTCTGTGTTATACTGGAGTTTCAGATGAACTTGTTAATTGCATAAATCTGTTTTTCAGTGGTGTGATGAGATCTTGATATTTATTTGGTTATAGGGCCCCAGAATACTTGAATTCTATTTGAAAAATTATTTCAATCCCCCAAAGAAACTACCTGCACATTAGAAAAAAATAGGGCAAAGTTACCATTTTTATCTAGAAACAACTTGCTTTATGCCTCTGTTTTACAACCATCTCAACCCAGGTGGGTTCATCATAGTTCTAATAGCTAAAGAAGTACGTCAGAGTCCTTGCTTTCATCTTCACAGGATATTTTTTTAAAAGCCAACAAAAACACAGACGCTTGAGTTTCCCTCTGCTGCCTGCAGGATAATACCACCCTTTGTCCCCTCCATCTTAGACCCAGGTATGGTCACTTACACATGTCCATAGCCATTAGGTCCAGGTGTGCACAGTTTATAGAGAGGGAGCAACACCATACATGCTGGGTTTAGTGGCTAATGGTGGATGGGTGTGGACAATTCTGCTAACTCATCTAAATTTACACTACAATCCATTTCCTCAGGGTTTTTTCACCATGCAATCTACATGACATTCTTTCGCAAATTACCCTTGGAGCATGTGGGACACTATACCCATAAGTCACAGAAGTAATACATACTGTAACAATGCAAATAAGTACAATATAATGAAGCCAACCCCAGTTTACTAAGATGTTAGCGCTCACCAAAAAGATAAAAAGCTTATTGGCATGAGCAGAAATTTCATCAGGTCTGCCACTGTAACCTCAGCTGCATGTGAAGGGAAATAACTTTACTCAACTCACAGTCATCTACCATCACAGGCCACCCCATCAAGCTTCTTCACCAGCCATGCAGGCTTATTGCAGGAGCTGTAGACAGAACACAAAATAATCACTTTTTCCACTTCTGCGTTGTGCCCCTAATCTCACCATGGCCTCCTGACAATTGATACTATTTAGTATTGGTTGTTCACCAAGGGGCTGGTAGCTATATGGGAGAATGATCAGTATGTCCATGCAATAATGCCTTCAACCCACATAACCTAAGGCAAAACTCTTTGGCTGTAGTTTATTGCCACAAGCCACACAGCATATCCCCCAGGATGTACACCAGGATTGGTAACACATAGACTTTATACTCCTTGGGGGTGAACATACAATCCCCAGCGATAGTTTCATGTTCACCTTGACACTCTAACCTCCACAAACATCAATATAACAAAAAGACCCCAGAAACTTCTCTGGGTCCCCATATAACAGAGTACTTTCTGTCCCCATATCTACTAAAGGCAGAACCCTCTGAACATTGCCTGGGGACCAGTGGATACAAGCTCCACATGTGGTCTCCAGTCCACATCTGTCTCCTGTGAACAGGTCCTTTGGACTTCATCCTATACAAAAGCAAACAGAGCCTCCCCAGGGCTGGTATTGGTAAAAAGTTGTCCTCCACATACTACCTCTGGTTCTCCTGCAAATGCCTTCACAGTTCTGATAGATATGTATTAGGCTGTGCATATATTTTGACATGATCCTTGCCTGCTCTCACCAGATCATCCACATCTGGGTACAGGGAACTTTAAGAGACTTGTTACCCTTTTTGGTATTCTTTTCATTTGGTTAACTATTACACAGATTTCCTTTTGAGCCTGCTGGCTGTTGACCTCACTCAAGTTGGTCACCTTTACAGTGATGCCATGTATGTCATGTATTTGGTTCCCACATAGGGGACCTGAACTGCCGTGAGGAACCCAAATGAGGAGGAAGAGGTACTTTTCAGTGTAACAATTCCTCATTCCTGCTGAGAAATGCTTGGTCATTAGGATCAAGAGCATTTGTATTAAACATAACCTATCTCATTCCCAGTCCCCAAAGAACTTGCACTAAATCAGCATGTATTTGCCATTTACTCGTGGTTTCTGGCACTTTTGTCTCCTGCATCAGTCCAAACTGTTCACACAGCAGTCAGTCATGATATAGTCCAGTGGAAAGTGATCACCCTGGCCAGATCGCTGACTATTCTGCAGCCACTCCCTACTGATGATAAAAGGTCACTGAGGTTGTTCTCTCCTTTCTTGTGCCCAGCAGCCTGACCCCCTTGGGTTAAAGACTGTTTTTCTGTCTTCTAAGTCATCACCAGGTAAGCCTGAAACTTCATTTTCTTACACCATTAGCAAGTCTGCAGCAAGGGGCCAACCTCCTCCTTCTCTCTCTAGCAGGCGGAGCCTGGCACTTCTGGAGCAGTGAATCAGTTCCCCTCAATTTCCTCATCCAGCCATTTTACAGATTATTACAGGACTTGTCTCTAACTGTTTTGCAACCATCCCATTCAGTTAGATTCATAATTGATTCTGGCAGCTAAAGAAGAACATAAGAGACTTTGTTGGATTTTACAGGCTCCAATACTTTCTCAGAGAACCAGGTACTCAAGCACACCAAGAAGGAAGCTGGCAGGAAAGGAGGCAGGCATGGTCTGGGCACAGGGTGATGGGGTTGCTGCTGGGAAGAGGTGAGACCCCTAGTCCCTCATGAATCTTCACATTCTTTCTTTGGGTTCTCTCTCTAGTACTCTCCCATTCTCTTCCTCTCTGCCCTGCTGATTTTTCCATGCTTTTCTCCCCTTCCACCAGGGTGATGCTGTTCATTTATCCCCTCCCACCAAGGCCTAGATGTAACCATTTACATGTGCTTACATATGTGCATACCCACTGGGCCAGGCATGTACAATCATGAGAAAGGTGCAATAACACAGGTGTTGGTCGTGGAGACTAATGATGAAAGGATGTGAAAAACTGAAACTTCTTTACCCTATAGCCTCAAAATTCAAGGTTCTAGTACATTTGAGGAGATCATTGATAAACAGGAAGACTAAATGGGATTTCTATTCTAATATTGAAATCAGATTTTAAAGTCATACTCCCTCAGGTAAGCCCTGAAGCAATTATAAACACACCCAAGGAAAAATGCCTCTGGAGGGGTGAGATAGGGAGCAGAGGTTGTATGTATAATAGTTAAATAAAGAACTCTTACTTCCAGTAACTGCTGTTGCTTACTGTTCTATGATCTAAATGCTATTTTACCATGGCAAAAAATATGTAAAGTAAGGTGAGAATCCCTATAGAGTTGCTGGGTTCTTCATAATCACAGCTAGAATGATGTGGCTGGAATTTCACTAAAAACATTGTGTTTCTGCTAAACAAAATGATTAATTAAAATATTTAAAGCCTAATTGCTATATTATTATCTAATTATTGTAGTTTGATATTTGAAGTTTGGGACCCTCCTCATCCAAATGATTCATCACTCAAGGATCAATCTGATTATGTAAAAGCATCTTTACATACATACAACCTGTGTAGAAAGTGTAGAGTACAAAGGTAAAAGTATTGAACAGATTGCAGTGGAGCAGTTCATGATCTCAAGGTATGTCCAGTGGTAGGAATATCAGAGGCAGGTATTATTCTTCAGAGACTACTGAAGCATGATCTCAGGTGTAATTGTTTTCTTTGCTCTACCCATTCTGGATGCTGGTACTCTACATCTCTTATTGATATTCCTACCATATCAAAGTTGCTAAATATATTTACTTTCTGTTAACCATGGATGTTTCTGTTGATCATAACCAAGAGCACTGACAAGCACTTTAAATATGGGAAAGACATTGAATGACTTTGCAATTTCAAGCCTGGAACCAACTACCTTGGGTTGTCAATGTGGGCAAGAAATAAATGTTGAGGGTGTTGCGCTATTGTGCGTGTGTGTTTCAAGTGGTGAATGTTTTTAGTCTTAACCTAAGTAATGTCAGCTTTATTTACTGCCCATTTGTTGTGTCTTTGAAATTCCATAAATGATTAGCTACCATCAAGGATCATAGCCTATCTTAATTATTACAATTAATTTCTTCATCTCATGATAACTGTAACCATTTTGCCTCTGATTCCTATCTTCATTTCAATGTATCTCCTGTATAGAACTCATAATAAAATAAAAAATAAAGTAAAGTGAAACAAAACCAAAATGGTTGGTCAGGATTATTTCAAAGATTTGGTATGTACTTCATTGTTTTTTCTGTGTCACCTTGGGCATAAAGAGTAGGTAACTATTACTCATAATAAGGTAGTTCACAAATGATATATAATTTCCCTAGCATGTCTGCCCACTTAAACTTTGAATTCCTTTGTACTAGAAAACTGTTTCAACTTTATATAGTGCATAATATCATTGATTCTAGATTTTGGACAGCAAGATGTATAGTTAAAATATTTTAATTGTTAGAACTAGAATATTCCAGAATAATGCATGTTTTATCATGTGTACAAATTAAACAGATATAAATTAAAAGTGTGGAGATAATGTAAGAAACACAGAATCAAGACAACTGCTTTTCAGGTTAGGAAGTTCCGGTTAAGAAGTCAAGACAAATAGCTTTTCAAGTTAGGAAGTTGCAGTATTATAAGCTAGAAGAAAACACCATAGGAAAGGGAAGAAATGTTGTTTCAAATACCAAAAGCAACTCATTGGTGCTTGGAGTTGAATCTTCCAAATCTTTCCATATAATCTCTTCTGAATCTTTCCATATAGACGCATCAGCAGTTCTTGGACTCATGCTCTGTTCTAATCAAAGCTCTATCTTCCCCAGAAGAGATTTGCTGATTAACTGAATTCAACCAATGTTATAATTTGGCAGACTAAAGATGCTCATTATATTCCTGGCTCCTGCAGGCCTACAGCTATAGCTGTAGCATGATCATAGGAAATTTGGGAATTTCAGATTGTGCATTGAGAAATTAGCTTTGCCATCCTAAACTTGCCATTCTCTTTAAGCTGTCTGTTATTCTAAAAATAGTCAACTGACTCAATTGTTCTGGGATTCCTCTTTTCTTTCATAGCATTCTAAATCTGAGGCAACTCATTATTACACTGTATTTCTTTCAAAGGTCACTTTATTCTGGTGAACACAGTTGATAATTCAATTAGAAAATTCATCCTTGCAATCTATAGTCAGCCAGAGTCATTCTGGAAAGGCAGAAAGATTTTGTCTAACTTCAGGCTCAAAAAGGCAAGATAGCTAATTCCACGTTTTCCAGGGCCTCAACTGACATTAACTCTACTAGCCAAGGTGTCATAAATTGGAAAGGCATGCTTGGGATATCTTGGAAAAAACCTATCTGAATCCTTTTTGACAAGATGAATCCAAGACAGTTGAAAAACTGGGTATGCATCTTGTATATTTTCCCTTGTTCCAGAAATATTGGAATTATTTCTAGGAGTGTTTTTGGAAAGTTTATGACTCAAACATAATGAAGTATTTGGGCTAGAGAATGAATTCAAAATAGCATCAATCTTAATAGATTGTTTGGAGGTATTTTAGAATTGGCCCTTGTTTCTGTCAAATTCTACAAAGATTTAATATTTTTACTATTAATAAGAGAATAAACCAAAAGGATTCACCAAAATATTAAAATACAAAGTAAGTCATGAAAAATTATACTATATTATAGTTACTTAATCAGAAAGCAAATGATTATAGTTGCTGTCCCAGGGTTTGTTTTTTTAATTATTATATACTGATAAATGTTATCCACTTTTGGTTAAAATTAGCTTTTCTACATACTATTAAAATATCAGAAACTATGCATTTATTTAGAGTAGAAGGGTTATTATATTTTCACCATCTTGCCTTAATGTCTCAAATTCTCAGCATGAAGGAAATCACAATCTAAAATTTCATTGTAATATGTTAGTTCTTAAAACTGATGATGGCTTTCTGACAGGAACAGAGGAATAGGTCACTGAACTGTCCTGAATGACTTGGTGACTTATACCTAGCAGACAGTAGAAGTTCAATGCTACAAAAATAAAGCCTACATAGAAAACCCTGCTAAAATATTGAAATGATAGAAGTAATACAGAGACAATGACAGTATTCCTCAAGACAGAAGAACCAATTCATATATTCAACACTTACTACTTTTATTATATTAGGAAAAAAGTTGATAGTGTTGTAATAATTTGACTTCTGCAATTCCATCCTTGATTATGAGGTGATATATATCTAGTTTGCATTGATATGTCTTGAAAAATCCATCTGTAAATTATACTAATATCTTTGATTCTTAATTATCTGAGTATACTTTTCCTAAGGATTATTGACACAGCATCTTCATAAAGTTCTCAAAGAGAAGAAATATGGTAACATTTACAGTTCTCTTTCTTTGAAAATCATATATTCTTTTCACCTCCTTTTTCCTAAAAGGAAACATGGACTAAATTAAGGATACTTAATAATTCACAGTAATGCTGATGGCCCAAAGTCAAGAGACTTGGAAAGACTGAGATAGCTATATGGCTTTAACCAGTAGAACAAGCCAAGAGTATAAGAACACATTGGGATATATTATACATATATATATATATATATACATATATATATATATATATATATATATTCTATCTTTCAATAGTGCCTAACCTTCCAGAGATTTTTGTCCGTAACCAACATATCAGTTAAATTATAAATTATTTTATGGATGTCATTAACTTTTTTCACAGTTCCCACTTAAGTTCTTATACAGGTCACCAAGCTCATGAATAAACTGCTAGAAATATCAGGAACTACAAGTTCAGGTATGGCATTGTTTTCCCAGTGAGTGATTGCTCAATTTTACAGCAACTTTGATTCTCCAGAGCAGTCTCTTTGGTGATGATAGTGATATGATTATTTTATTCATAGATTTTTTTTCAACAAAATATTTTTCTTTAACAAAATGTATACTGGATTTAACATAATTGCACATTAGTTTTTATCAGTCCCACAATAGTCAGACTGATTGAATATATTTATACATCTATACATCACACAGCATACCACAAAATAGTCTTCAAGAAATTAAATTTAAGTATGGAGTAAACAAGACATTGCTTTGTTATCATGGAAGCTGTGGCCTCTTATGTTACATTTTCCTAGAAATAATTGAACTTAAATAGCGATAGAATAGTTTCTTACACCCTGTTGTCTGCTTTGAGACATTTGGGTTATAGCCATGCAAATAATATATATCACTAATCAGGAAATAATACATTTTGTTCCATCCAAAGTTAAAATATTCATGGGAAGGAAGTAAAGGAAAGGATCAAGGAAGGAAGTAGGAGTATCATCTTTCACAACTGTAGCAAATAATCTACTTAAGAAAATTTTGTTTTTAGAACACAAGACTGATTTCTGTTAGAGGAATAAATTCTGATGGTAGTCAGCTTCTAGGATGGTTCGCAGTGATCCACACCTCTTGATAGTCAATGTCCTTGTCCCATTCCCTTGAGGGAGTACCAGCTATAACCCCTCATTTATAATGACTAGAATTCATCAAAAATGATGGTGTATCATTCTTTTAAGTAAAATACAAAAAATGCTGGATTCTACTTGACTTACTTGCTTTCTCTTTTGTTTCTGATTGAAAGTGGGTGTCAAGTGGTGAGATCAACATAGCAAGAACAGAAGTTCTCAGTGTAGCAAAATATGAGAAACACATTTATCCACATGAGTTTGCTTCAAAATGGATCTCCTTGATTAAAAGACTCCAGATTCAACACAACCTAGTCAGTAGCTTGATATAAACTTAGTGAAATGTCCTGAGTCAGGACATCTGCACCTGAATTCCAGTATAGTGTGAGGCAATGAATCTTATTGCTTTCAAAATACTAAATTCTAGGTTCATTTCCTATGCATCAATAGAGAAATGTTTTCATTGGGGCTTGTAACAATGACTGTTGAATACCATTTAGTGTTTCACAAGCTTGAGAGAAATAGGCAAAAAAGGTTAGGTTTTTGCTAGAAGGATGTGAATATGAGTTTAGTAATGGAGAAAAAGAAATGACACATACTAATGAATTTCAATTAATTTTGATGTGATTAAGAGTTAATTCTGTAAAATGAAGCTGTAGAATCAAGTCATGTTTTCTTTCTTAAAATGTGTGCACTTATTTATTTTTATAGGTAATTTTACTTTTCTTTTTTCTAGCAACTACGGAAGGTGGTATTTACCTTTATAGGCTTTTTGTTTGCTTGTTTCTTTTTTTTTAAATGACTAAGAGACTAGGTCTTACTATGCTGCTGGCAGACTGGACTCAAGCGATCCCCAGCCTCAGCCTCCCAGGTAACTGAGATTACAGGTGCATGCCACCATGTCCGGCCTACCTTCATAAATTCCCCCCCCCCACACACACACACAGTTTTCACAATATTAATATGAAATTCACAAAAAATATATGAGGGAAATGTGTAGTTATTAGGGATAATCATTTGCATTTCCTTTTAGGACCTACCTGTGTGAGGATAATTAAACAATAGTTGCCTTAATAAAAATCTAGAATTCTCATTTGGAATATAATTTGAAAAGAAGGCATTGCAGATACTGAAAGTATAAAGAAGTAGATTGTACTGAATAATTATTTCCATCTGCCCTGCACCCAAATATGCTTCTTAGTTGATTAAAACTTAAGAATCTTTAGTGGCAAGGCTCTGATCTGCTTTCAGACTGCATCTTGAATCCCTATGTTAAGGCCATGTTTGTGCTTGCTCTAGATTCTCACCTTGAAGGGTTGCATGAGAATCAGAGAACATAAAAATTTTCAAGCACACCAAACATACTAAAGACTCTGTGAGTTTTGCCAGTGTTACAAGAGACTTTGTATGGTATGATTTTTGCCATGCATTTTTACTCTTATTTTCTGAATTTGATTCTCCAACACTTGTCAAGTCTATGAATATTTCAATATTTCTTCAATATTTTTTTTTCAACTTGAATTGACCAGTTTCTATTTCTTACAAATACGAAGCCTTAGCAGATATCAGCCATAAAGAAAAAGAGAAATACTGGATGGATTCACTTATATGTGGGATATAGAGAAAACAAACAAAAGGTCAAGGAAACATTAAAACTGACAAGAGAACTAAAGCATGCAAAAATGAAGGGGGAAGGAGGGAAGAAAAAATGAGGGAGGGATGAGGTTACGAGTGATGTGGTGGTAGGAAAACCTTGAGGAATACAACAATGTACATATGTATATTAAAAATATCAGGACAAATATGAAGCTTATTTATAAAAACAACAAAAGTGGTTATTCTTAGTCACCTTGAAAGGATTATTTAGAAAATGAACATTTCAGATAAACTGATGTTCCTAAAGAAGATTGCTAAATAACTTTTAATATAACAAAAAATAGTGTAGGCATGATACATGGAGAAAACTGAAGAGAAATTTGAAACTTTTCATAAATATCATGAAAAATTCAAATGGAAGAAATTATCTATTATTGGCACATATCTAAAAGTATCTATACATTTACCTTTGCTAATTATGCTTCTAGCAGCTTACTGATATATAATATGCTTAATCATAACAACTTTTCACTATTTTATTTTTATCTTTTTTTAAATTTTAATATATTTTAAATTTATTGATATATGAATTTCACATTTTTGTAATCCCAGGGATTCACACCCTCCCACCATCCCCTCCATCCCCCCCCCCTTTCCCCCTGCTCCAAGGTGTGCACGTCAGTTTGGTGGTTAGCTTGTTTTGACTTTTCCTCATGGTTTTTGTTTATTTTTTCCTAATTCCCATATATTATTGAAACCATTTGGTTTCTGTATTTTTCTTTTTGACTTGTTTCTGCTAATATGATTTTTTTTCCAAGTACATTCATGTTATCATAAAATCATCAAATTTGTCATTTTTAATTGATGAGTAATATTCCATTGTGTGTATATACCACATTTTTTTCATCCAGTCATCTGTTTGGGGGCATTTAGGTTGCTTCCAAGTTCTTGCAATTATAAATAGTGCTGCAGTAAACATCCAAGCACAGGTGTTCCTTTGTACCCACATTGAGGTCTCTTTTGGGTAGATTCCCAAGAGAGAAATTGCTGGGTCAAATGGTAGTTCCATTTTTATTAATTTGAGGATCCTCCATACAGTTTTCCATACTTTGAAACACTTTACATTCCCACCAGCAGTGTAAGAGTGTTCCTACCTATCTCTCCTTGTTGTTGCCCGTTCTTTGGATGTGGGCCATTGTTACTGGTGTAAGGTGATATCTCATTGAGGTTTTGATTTGCATTTCTCTTATTGCTAGTGTTGTTGAGCAATTTATCAGATGCCTGTTGACCATTTGTATTTCCTCTTTGGAGAAGTGTCTTTTTTGTTCTCCCCATTTTTTGATTGGGCTTCTTGCTTTGTTTTTGTTTAGTTGTGTGAGTTCCTTGTGGATCTTTGTTATTAAACTCTTATCACTCTTGTGGAGGGCAAAATTTTTTTCCCATTTGGTTGGGCTTTTTCTTTTGTTTTTTCTGTTGTCTCTTTTGCTGTACAGAAGCTTTTTAGTTTGATGTAGTACCATCTCTTCATGTTTTCCCTCATTTTTTTGCCATCTGTAGATGTTTCCAGCAAGGGATTTCTGAATTGTAATTCATGGAGGATTTTGTCCAAGTTTTCCTCTATGTATGTTATGGTTTCAGGTCTGATATCTAAATATTTTATACAGATTCAATTGAAATTCTGATAAAAATCCCAATGATTTTTTTAAAGAGATAGGACAAAAATTACTGAAATTCATATGGAATAACAAAAGACCTCGAATATCCAAAAGCCTCCTGACCAGAAAAAAAAAGAGAACAGAGGTATTACAATTCCAAACTTCAAACTATGCTACAAAGCCATAATAATTAAAACAGCTTGGTACTGGTACAAAAACAGACAATCAGACTTATGGGACAGAATTGAGTGACCGGAAATAAAACCACACATATATAGTAAACTAATCTTTGACAAAGCTTTAAACTGCACATATTATATGTTTAATGCATAAAATCTGGAAAAATATGACATTTTACTAATCATGGTAGTCAATGTCATTAGTCATTATGTTTAAATTGTTACTCTTGACCAAGTATAGATTTAGAAATCTTTCACAGATTTTCTCCCATATATTCCTATCACAGGTTGTCCTTAATTCTTGGAAGAAGTGTTCCTGGCTAACTATCTCCTAACAACTCTGCAACTGACTAGAAATATGTGAGAACTAGCCTATTTGGCCAAGTTCAATCCAAATCAGTTCACATATACAAATCTTAGATTCATGCTAAATCACCAATGGAAAAATTTTTAAGATTTTTAAAAAATATATAGCATATGTTATATGGGGTTGGTATCAATATATGTAGTCTGTTCAAAGAGAATTAGGAAATGATGATATTTGCTGAGTACTTAGTCTATACTAGAATCTATACTAAATAGTCTTCATCCTTATCCCTAACCTTGGATGACATCTAATTGATTCTTTCTACAGGGAATCTACACCTCCTCAGGAGTCTAGTCTGATCAAGGATAAACTCACAGTATATGAGCTATCACACTTCATCAGTCAGTTTGTGGACTGCCAATATCCTGATCTATTCTGTGCTAGCAGCAACAGCAGAATCTTTGAAATGGAAATTCAGAAATCATCTAATAAGTCAGTAAGATGTAGTTTTGCAGTGACTTGTACATAAAGAAAAGAGTAGGGAGTATTTGGGGTCCATTTGAAGAGTCTTCTGATTTTCCTAAAACCCCATGGAACCAGCTCCTGGAGAGTATTTCAATAAAGAATTTTCTTTCCAAATTCGTGGAAGCTGAACTATGATTTTATGAACTCACAAGCTAAGACAAATAGAGAAAGCAATTGTTCCAAAACAGGTGACACAGCACTGTTTTACCTTCTGTAAGTAGGGTTCTTATTTCAGATGCATCTGAGAATGTAGACTACTGAGAATATTCCCTGTAGTTTCATATTCAGAAGATGTAAATTGTGCTCAGAATTTCATGTTTTAATGAGTACACTCATTGAGTTTCAGAGTTAAGCAAATTTTGGAAATATTACTTAGATGACATAGGTCTTTATCATAGCAGGCAGCAAGGGAGAATGTGACAAGACTTGCAGAACTAAACAGACTAGAAAGGGGAATAGTGTGAAAAAGGGGAAGGTATTTAGAGACCAAGGATACATAGAAACAACTGATAATCATGTTTTCCTATGTGATTTATGCTAATGATTACTTAATTAATCTTTATACACTGAACATTACTATGGATATATTACAGACCTGGATGTTCCAGATTGAAAGATTTAGTCACAAATTACTCCTTTCCTGAAGAATTTCACATTTCAGTCAGAAAGTTAGCCAAGCAACTGAAGAACTCGTGGATTTGATATTATAATAAATGTAAAAAATAAAGTGACATGGAAACAGTGAAATAAGCAATTCACTTATGAAAGAAGGGAGAGATTAGAAAAATCTTCCATGGGACTTGTTTGTGAAGGATGACTAAGAGTTTATCATGACATAGAAAGATGAAAGGCACTCAGATAAGGAGAATAGTATGTGTAAAGGCATTGAAAGAATCAGATATTTGAATTTTAAAGATCACATTATGGATAGAGAAGAAAGTATATGGTATAGATTGAATCATGTCCCCAAAACTCTTTTGTTGAAGCTCTAACATTATAGTAGCTACAATATATTGCATAATAACAATGGTACTTAGAGTAGAGTTTTGGGGAGGTAATTAGGTTTAGATGAGAGTGCACCACCCATAATATGAAATAAAGAATAATACCCCCCTCCCATCCACCTGCCTCTGCCATGTGAGAATATAGTAGAGAAGGAAATAACTTACAATCCAGAAAAAGAGCCTCATCAAAAACTAAATTTGCTGGCAGTGGGTTTTGGATTTCCAAGAGTCCAAAAGTTTGGGAAATCTATATTATTGAAAACTTCCAGTCTCTGCTTCTGTTATAGTGGCACAGGCTGACTAATTACAAGTAAATTGTCTTTCTATTTCTGTGTATTGGGTAGGGGTGCTAGGGGAATGAACCAGAGTCCCCTAATCCTAAACTACTATTTTAGCCTAACTGTTATAAAATATTGCAGAATAGTATTGGGAGATTTAAAATATGCTACCATTTCTCCAAGCCCCTCTTTCCTTAATTCATTGCTAACTACCACTATATCAATAAGAGCAACATATAAGTGAAAAAAATAGGGAGCCAATGGCTGGGGATTGGGGAAAAGTAAAATCAAAAATTAAAACACATGAATTAAAATGGGAAAATATTGAAATAAATACTGGCAAGTTTAGTTGGAAGCATGTCAGGTAATTAGATCTTCTCATTTTGAAAACAAGGGTAACTGTGACATATCCATCACAGTTTCATTCTTAACCCTTCCACTATTTTCATTTTTACAAGGGCATTTCTATATGAAGGGTCAGGTATAGGGATATTTCTATTTTTACAGTACTCCCAGTGTCAAGATTCATGAGGTCAGATGTGAAAATTAATTTGTTGGTCAAACTGTTCTTTCCTAAGGGCAAGAAGCTTAATTGTATATATATTTTCTCTTCTTTCCTTTCTTTCTCTCTCTTTTTTTTGTTTGTCCTGACCTTGTCTTGTTTGGATATGAATCAATGAATCAAGTTAGGAATGATAAATCATGGAAAAATGATTTATGCTAGTCTTGATCAAATATGATAGATTGCTGGGTTTCCTGACTGTTACTGTATATAAAGATTTATATAATGCATAAGTGACTATGGATTAAAGAAAAAATCAATTTTCTTCAAGATATAGTCTTATGTAATGCCATAAATGTTATTCCTAGTGAGCTACTCTTTGAGAGAGTAATGGATAGATATGATCAATTCAATATAATTTTCTCAAGTAATTAAAGCATTTTCTTATTCTCTCACTTATTTTCTCACTTTCCATCCATCTCCCCCTTTTAAGAAGCTATGTCAAAATTCTATTGGCAATCAGTAATTCAAAATCAACTCAATAGCACGTCCTTCTTACTAATCTTCTCACTTAAATATCTGGAAAGTTCTCCATAGTAATAAACTAAGAAGAAATCCTCTGAAATCAGATGCTGTTAAAGATCAAATAGGAGTTAAATGCTCAAATTTCCTCTGAGAAAGCTCTCATATATCGTATATTCCAGGGACAGAAAAGGGAGAAGTGAAAAAGAGATGACAGCCCATGAAAACAAAATCAATTCAATTTTTCAGATAAACCTAGAGAAGATCCAAGTGATCTAGTTGCATATTTTACATCAATTTTCTGCATGAGCATTTAAAAATAATACACCGAGAAATAATCAACAGTGTTTTATTTTACTATGAAATTGGGAGTGTTTGTCATCCACAGTATGTTGTAAGCAGAATTTAGGATGCAACAATTTTGTTTTCCTTGTTTATGAAATTCTTCATAAACACTACGTTATTATGAAAATCACTACATGCCACAGAAGTTATTGCCATCATCAAAATAGAAATCATTGCAATGATTTGAACTGTTAGCTTGGCAATCAGGAAAATCATCTTTTATTGGCTTAAAAAAAAGTGAGCAGAATAAATGTGAGATACAAATCCATATACTCTGCATTATTTTTCATTAAAGACTATAGGAAGGAAAATAATAAGTGTTCTTTTAATGTCTCAACCATGCCTTTATGTTAAAGGGGGCTGAGCACATTTGATGTCAACTGTATTTTGCATTATATTTTCCCTCCGCTCCTTGCACAATATTTTTAAGGGAGTCAAAAATATTCAGGAAAAAGTAGACTCAGAGATGACTGAGAAAATATACTACCTTTCTGAAAATTTCAGACTTCATGAGACTAAGTGCTGGGTATTTCCACAGTATTCAAGAGGATATCTTACCCTCTTCCCCCTAAGCAGATAAAATATATGAGTAGATCATTTTCATTGTAAAAACTTGAACAGATAGACAATAAAATAGCAAGGCATTTTTGAACTTGGAGGATTTCATTTTATATGTTAACTAGTTCATTTATGCTCAAGCTTAACATTTCTGAGCCTGACTTCTTGTCCAGAAAATGGGGAATCAATGCCCAAACTCATGTTGTAGAGTTAGATGAGATTTTGTGATTGATTTGATTAAAGTAAATCAATTGCTAAAAATTGTAAATCAATTCCTAAAAATTGCTTCCTATATCTTCTGCCAATGACCCATCAACATTGAAAAGGGGGTTTCTAGAAAGATATTTCTGTGTGAGCTCTTATCTTTTCCATTCACTTTTATTAAAAAAAAAATCTTATTTCAGTTGAGATTTCGTTTTGAACTTCTAAAACTTGTAGTCTTATTTGATTCAAAGTTTGTACCTCTCCCTAGCACATAGATTTTTGGTTTCATCCAATAGCATAAACTACAATGGGAAGGGAGAAGAGATTTCATGATAACACCCAGAATTTTTTTCTCCTTATTTCCTCCTTCTTTTTTCTCTCACAATGTTGACCCTGAGATGAGGCAGTAAGGTTGGTAAATCAATAAATCCAAGGAGAGTAAGGATTTTTTTCTATAGATTTATGTTATCTATAATAAAGTTGCAATGCTTTTTCTTTTGTACTTATAGTTTCTTCATAAACATATTTTTTGTTCTTATAAATGTGAATTAGATTTTTTTTTAATTCTTAGCACATGGGTTCTGGAGAGAATCAGGGAGGACACTGGGTAGTTTTGGAGCCATTAGACTCCAGGGCTTTCCACTTGCCTTCTACATTAATAAAGTGTTTCCTTAGACAGTATGACAGCATTGAATACACCACACAACCTCTGATTCTCTATCTTGTCTTGGTTCAAAAGGGTTCATCCCGCCATCCTGTTCTTCCTAATTTTTCCCTAAACTGCCATGAACAAGTAACTTTAATTTTATGATTTTTTACAATGTTTTCTGACTTCTAACATGTCTGAGTCATGCCTATTTTGAGTCATGCCTATTCTTTCTTCCTAACTCATTGTTTAAATTCAACCCATACAGTTGCACTCATAGTGTTTACCTCTTAAGAGATATCTTCTCATTCTTTTTGGCTCTGGTTATTTTCCAGAGTTTGAGACCCTCCATGGATAAGGTATCATTGCTGTCCTTTTCCTCATTTCAAATTCTTATATTAGACTATTGTCAGCCTCTAACTCAACTTCTAATAAAGAACTAGCAAGTATTTGTTAGGCTGAACTGGACACATAATCTGTGTTTTCTATTTTTATTCCTTTCTTTTTTTCTCCCACAAGAGTGTGGAAATATTCAAATCTAAGTTGTTATCTAGCAGAAATACTTATTAAATTTTATAGCTGCAATATCCACATATATATTTTTAAAATTTTAAGTGTAGTTGGCATAACTCTCCAGTATAATTACTTTTGGCACTTGAAATCTCTTTTAGATTTTGTTGCATCTAATGTATAAAAATTGAGGTAGCAAGAGTAGGCAAAATAGCAAATTCCTGAGAAAGGCAAGATACCTTGCTGTGGAGGTGTGGAACTTGAGTTTTTGCTCATCGGGGTTCTCCATGTGCCCCAGGTAAAGGCAACTCTCTATAGAATACTCTATTTCTCTTCTCATCCAAGTTCTTTTATCAACTGCTTTAACATGGAGGCAAGAACCCTAGTGGGGTTACATGGACAAATGGATAGTAGATGCTGAACCACCTGGAATGTAATTTTGTTTTTCCCAGTATCCATCCCCTTAGTTGCTCCTGGCTCTCTCTACCAGTCCTGATAATCTTCAGTGAAGCTCTATTGTTCATGGCTTTTTTTAATTGTTATTGTTGTTTGTTTTTGATATTGCTCTTCTCTCTGCAAAATGGATTTCTGAAGTTGCACGAAGTTTCTCATTCATTCAAGAAAGCTCTTCCAACTTAGGTCAACTTTTTCTTTGTTTTGTTATACATTTCTCTCCTAATTCAGGGGCACAAAAGATCACAAACTAGTTTTACATCTCTTCTTTTATGTAAATAGTTCTTTCATTTTTCAACATTGTGGTCTTGTTTCCTGGATAAAGTCTAGTTTATCATTAAGAATTCCTCTTTTAAATTGCTGCACAGACCTGTATAAAATGTTTTATTATTCTGTTCTGAAAATAGATGGGTCCTCACCTTTTTCCTCCTGTATTATATGTCTGTGAACACATTACAAGATTTAGTAAACACATTTTGACAGTAAGATTACATTTGCTTTTATAGCGCTTATATCAACCAGCACAATTAGATTTTTTTAACTTTTCAAAATAAATAAACAGATGCTAAGCTGGGTATACCATATTTATATTGACATTATTTGAATATTTCATCATTTCATTCCAGATTTTTAGTACTTTGTTATTCAACCCTCTATAGTTTTCCATTTTCATTTAAAATATGGTCTATGAACAAAGTTTGAAATATTTTTTTCAGAACCTCACTGCATTTGTTTTTGTTGAATATGCAATTTGCATATTGTGCCCTAAAACATAGGCATAGATTTTGGTATATTATTATTCTGAGAATTTTTCTGGATAAACTATTCATGCTATTTTGTTTTGCAATGAATTAAATAAGATGACATTGTAGATATCTGCATGAGTTTTGCTACCCTTAGTAAATAAACATCTTTTTCTTTTAAGACAATGATTTATCATCATCTGATAAGATTTCAGATACATAAAGTTTAAGTTTCAATATTTTGCTCCCCTTCTCTTTTCCATGAAAATGTCTGAGAAGGAGAAATTTATCAGTGTTGGCAAATCAAATTTACCAATTAAAAATATATGGTTCATGCTTTCTCTTTCTTATCAACTAAATCATGATAGAACTCAACAATCATAAACATTGTCTCACTTCTTCTTTAGGACTTTATAGTCACTGCTTTTATATTTGAATTTATAATCTGCAAAACATCTCAAATTTATTTTTATTTATTATATGAGATACAGGTCAAGATGAATTTTCTCTACATATATGTTTCACTTTGGTCTGTTAATATCATGAACTATATTTGTTTTTTTCAGTGATAAATATTTTGGATTGCTAAAATAATTCCAGTTTAATTTTTAATATATTATTTGTAAATATTCCTTAATTCATATAAGGTTGTCAAGGCAACCTTGTCTTCAAAATAAGTAGATATTTCCTGTGTGATTTTGAAGTTGTCCAATATTTATTGTAAAATTTTCTGTGAATCTCCCCTCTCAACATCTATACAAAATCTGTTGTCTATAGTCAAAATCACCCTTCTTACTACCTGACTCCTGATGGCCAAGGACTCAGGCAAAAAATATTTAACAACAGGTGTCTAACATTTACATTTCTGCAGTGAGTGCAGAAAGAAAGATATTAAATCTGACATTGTTTTCCTCTAGCACAAGCATATTTCTAGGTTGAAACAATTAATAACTAGAAGATTATCCTATCAAGAATACACACCTTATAGCAACAAGTCACTATTATTACCTATATAAACTAAGTTCAGAGTTGTATTTTTTGAAATAGCAATCACAAAGTAAAATATTTGGGACTAATTCCAGGTTCAAACTCATGTTGATTATCTAATAAACTCTTTGTCTAACTATTATTGAGTTTTTATTTCAATTTTAACACACACATATGTGTGTGTATATATATATACATATATATATGTATATATATGTGTGTATATACACATATACACACACACACACACATTTTCCCCCCCACTGGGTGCAATGAGAAAGATGAATTTGAGTGGAGTAAGGGTCTATACAAAGTGACTACTTGAGTAATTTCTGTATTGATCTAAATGAAAGAGGTGGTAGCTTGAAAGACTGGAAAGTTATATGAAAGGTGAAGGGAAAATAGTGGATTTTTGAACCATTTAAAATATAAAATCACTAACATTTGATACTGGGCTGGACAATGGATGAGGGAAATAGAGATGAAACCAATGAAGTCTCAGGTTCTAATATATTTAATTGAATATGTAATAGAGTAGGCCATTGAGACAATTAATAATCCTAAAAGTAGGGCAGATTTGGTACAGGTATAGGTATTCATGAATAGGATTTCATCTGCTTTTAAAAGCTGATAGCAATATCAGGAAGGTATTTGTGGCTAGAAACAGCAAACAGGAGACAGAAATTGTTACTCATTTATAAATGTTTTCCTAAAAGAGAAAGACAACATAGTTAAAAGAGATCTCGGCCTCACATTAACGAAAATGGAACTACCATTTGACCCAGCAATTGCTCTCCTGGGAATTTACCCAAAGGAGACTTCAATGTGGGTACAAAGGGAGGCCTATATTTGGATGCTTATTGCAGGACTATTTATAATTGCAAGGACATGGAAGCAACCGAAATGTCCAAAAATAGATGACTGTATGAAAAAGATGTGGTATATATACACAATGGAATAGTACTCATCAATTAAAATTGAAAAATTGGATGATTTTATGACAACATGGATGGACTTAGAAGAATTCATATTAGCAGAAACGAATCAAAAAGAAAAAAAAAAAACAGAAATCAAATGGTTTCACTCCTATATGGAACATGAGAAAGATAAACAAAAATCCATGAAGAAAAGTCAAAACAAGCCAACAACCAAATTGAAGTACACAACCTGGGGGGTGGGGAGTGGGACAGGGTGGGAATGATTGGGGTGGGGTAAACCCCAGAGATCACAGAGATATGATATTTATATATAAATAAATTATTAATAAAAAAGGCATCTCAGACTGAAACATCAGAAATTCAATATTTAATATTAAATTAAAGGTGGGGAACTTGGAAATGGAGCAGTTTAGAACTCAAAAAAATTAGGCATGTGAACAGTGTTTCACAGAAACCAGGGGGAAATATTATTCCACTGTGGAGATTTCAAAGACTTGATGTCAAGGAGTCATGTTATATGTAATTGAAGTATATTCACTGGACCAAGTGCCTTTTTATTAAAAGGGTGGTCATATTTCCTGAATGGATGTTCACTATTCCTTATTTCCCAATATAATTATTAATATTTATATATGCTCAGATTTCTACAATGAAATTATTGTTTACCCTGTTATTTTACAGGTTATATTTTGGTGGTTTTAAAACTAAGAGACATAAAAGATAAGAATTATTAACCTGCAAAGGATGTAGTACTGAGAAAGATTGTTGTTAGTTTTCATATTGTCTTTTCTATAGCTTCATTTCTATTTGAAGCAGAAGAGGAAAGCTAATTTGCTGCATGTAAAGGGCAAGAAGGAGCTATGTGACCACATATTTAGAGCTAGCAGAAAAGAAGTCAAGGATTTGGGGATTTTAATGCTGACTAGGCAGTGCAGAATTTTGGACCTTATACTTCATTCAGTCCAAAAACATGCAATCATCCATAGAGTCTAGTCAATAAACTTAATGCAAAAATAGTTGCAGCTAAAGTCCAGGTAGGATTATTTTCTTCTCTTCAGTTGTGTCTGTTCTGAGGAGAAAAAGGAACCGACTGAGTAGCTTAATAAGACATACTTATAGGCATGATTCAGTAACTCTTGGAATCAATGAACCCAGAAGTTGTAAGAATCCCATATAATGAAATCCTGTGGTATGCATTTTCATTTTTTTCCACAGAAAGTAAGTTTGAAGTGACTTAGTGAGATTTATTTTAGGAAAAATGTATATCATACATACAAGTATATATGTATACTAATAATGTATATATGTATGTCATATATACATACATGAATGTGGGTTGGTGAGGTTCAATTTAAAAAATTAAAGAAGCAGCAAGATTTAATTTGGCTAGAGTTTAAGATATAAGTTGGAGAAGAGTGAGGCAATGAAGCTTACTTTTGTGTCAACCATGTAAGGACTTAGTTTCTTTTATTTATTGTCTTAGTTCTTTTGTGGGTCTAGTCACTTTGTTGGCAATGAAGTGGTATGGGAAAATTGTACTAGTCCTTTCAAGTAATTTTTTATAGATTATGTTGCTAAGTGATATCCACATATTTGTGGGAAAGAATAAAATACATCTCTAAGTGTAAATGAAAAAAATATTTTTTCTCATTCATTCATCCATCTTCCATTCATCCTTGCATTCATTCATTCTTAGATGCACAGAGATTCATGTGGAGACTCAGTAGTCATGCTCTGTGTGGACTGACACAAGCCCATCTTTATACATCCTCTTCCAAACAGGTGGAGTTGAGTGTGAACACACATTTCAGAACCTGTCATGTCAGCATTTGATCACCCATGCAGAGCAACTGAAGGAGAGTAAAAGTCAAAGATGTATGAAAACTTTTTTCCATCTTCAGGTAAAAGAGCACAGGCTCCCAGAATTCTGAACAATGTGGGGGTTCTTTCAGTTCTGAGGGCTGTGTGTCATGGGTTATCACAGATCTTCTTCCATCAGTCTTCCCAGTCTAGAGTTATTAATGGTTTGTTCCAGTTACTAATCTCTGAGAAAAAAAGTTTGACCTTTTGTTATACTTTTCCTTTCAATAATTTGGCAAATTTTATGCCTCTTTTAAAATCTACTTTGCAACCACAACTTAAATCTAATCTAATGCATGGGAGAGAAGATGCTGACATTAAGTGGGATGGTAACAGTGCAGATGGGAAAAATGCAAGTTTGGATTATATTTTGCAGCAGAATCAATAATTTGCTTATAGGTTGGAAGGAGGGAATGAGGAAAAATGATCAAAATACCTGTATTTTGGTCTGATTATGTGGAGTATTTACAGAGAGAGGGGAGACCTGAGGAGGAACAAATTGGCCAAGAAATGTTAACTGTGAAGAATGTTTATCAATGAGAATTTAAGATGTCAGAAAATGCCTAGTAATAATGCCTCTGTCTTTATAAGATTAATATAATAGAGAGAGGAAAGGAATTGGCCTATAAAATTGTGTTATTTGAAAGACTGATTATGTTAGTGCTTCTAAGTGTGAACTCCAGGAACAGACTATCTCACTAAGATTTTATGTTACTTTGAGAATTTTCTTTTTAACCCAGGAACTAATAAGAACCCCATAATAAAACATATAAACACACACATTATGTCACCTAAATTGACAGGGCATGATATAAAGAGATGAGTATAATAATCTCAATTTATAACACCACCTTTTATTTAATGTACTGCAATTCTTTTTTCTTCTAGAAGAAACAAAATATTATAGTTAACTTGGACTCCACATTCCTCCCTGAGCAGTAACTTTCTAATAGTTATTATGGATTACATTAGGTATTTATTTTCTCAGTCTGTATTTTCATGATCTCAGTCCATGTATACATATCTGTGAATAGTACATAATTTTACACACTGGTTATTTTATATGTAGAAATACATATGATTATTATACACTTATTATATATATTTTATTTTTTAATTTTTCTAAGTTTTATTTCTTTCTGTGTGTGTGGGGGTGGTGGTGGTGTGTTTACCTTCACAATGGTAAGCCTGATAAAACAATCAATTGTTTTAGAGAAAATGATCAACAATTTTTGTGCTAAAAAGCCTTAATTAAAAAAGGAAGTAATTTGAACACATGGTAACATAATTTATCTTTGCTTTGTCAATACTCTAATGATGAACTGCAGTAAATATAATTTATATAGAATATAAGATATGTAATATAAATAATAAACTATTATTTACATACATTATTCCATTCAATTGTGAAGTACATTATTCCATTCAATTGTGAAGTCCTAGAAGGTAAAATTATAATTATCATCTTTATCTCTTAGACATGTATAAAATGCCTGGCCTGGAATAAATTGGAAGTAAATGTTTCCTGAGTAAATCAATGAAGTGAAATCTGTTAAATCATGCAAATAAAGATGTCTTTTCTGTGCTAAATGACATATTCACAGATCATACTGAGGAAACAACTCTGACTCTCAAGTTACTACAGGTGTTGTTACTTGATTTTAGAACTTGTCATAAAATGCAAAACTAAATTGGTGAATATTATAACTGCATGATTGAGAAAAAAATGGAAGGCAAAGATGGAAAAGATGTTAAATCTTAAAAAAAAAATATTTCCTAAGGAATACTTATTCCATTTGAGTATGACGTATATTACATATGAATGTGTTAAGAATTTATTAATGAATTGATTCAGATTATTTAAAATATCTTGTAAAAAAATCCCCACAGACCATAGCAACAATTTTCAGCTGTCTTTATATTTTTAAATGGTGTTTATACATTACCATTTCACTGTACATACTTATTACATTCATGGAACGGAACATATTTCTCGAAAGATGCCTTCATTTCATAGCTCTGTGTTTTCAATTATGTGCAAATAGCTAAGCAACTGTAAAATAAAATATTCATAAAATCCCATAGTTTTGTTGGACATGTTATCTGAAATTTTGTCACCCCAAATCACATCATACTTACCTATGTCAGCTTCATATAATGTCACTAATACATAAAGATTTATAAAATAGAGATCATGTTTGTTCTAAATATAATAAGCACTAAATTCTCAATGGACAACCACATAGCATAGAAATTAGACATTTAACTCAACATAGTAACCAGGAAACATAAACAGAAGATCCAATCAATGTAGTTAAAAATCAGTCACAATTAAGACATGCCAATAAAAATTTCTGTACAATAAAATATTTTCGGATCACAAATGATAATTATTTAAGCAATATTTAACACTACAATTCAGTAACTGTGATGCCCTTTTTGAGATACATGGTTTAATCAAAGCAATAGGAGAACCTACTAATTATTTTCCCAAAATTCTGTACATCCTCTATTTATCACCTCTCTTAAATTAAGGGCTATATTTTTTATTGTTATACAATTGAGAAATATTGCTTAATATAAAAGTTTATATATTTAAATACAATGAAGACATGATTAAATGGTGAATTTTTTTCTGTTCCAAACACATGCATGAAACTATTATCAAAATGATATGTTGAATTTTCTAGACATTGATAAAAGCAAATTAGCCCTTCAAAGTTTTCTAGTAAGCCTTTTTGTTTTCTGAATGCAATTTGGTTTATATTTTCCAAGCAGCAAGTTCGAATGCAAATACATGGGTCATATTTGCCTTAAACCTTTCTGTGTGAAATGTAAACACTCAATCACCTAATAAAGACCTATCCCAGTTTCTAAATGGAATTATTTATAACATGTTTGGAATACAATTATGTGAACTATACTTAACCATCTGGGCATTTTGTTTCTTGCAGACAACTTGCAATGGCATAGCAAAATATTTTGTTTGTGTTTTGTTTCTTTTTAAACAGATATGATAAAGTGGTGTTTATAGAATAAAATTTTTTTTCTGACTTTCAAAGAAGCATTCACAGCAGGTCAATATAAACAGTAACATTATTAATATTAATAACATGCTAACAGACATACTGAAGGTATGATTAAACAAGATGTGAAAGATTTCAAAAACTAATGCATACTCCAAGTTGTATCCATCTGCATGATGTCATAATAAATAAGGACTTGAGTAATAGAAATTGGTGAGTTATACTTAATGAGCAAGCTAGGTGATTAAATGTTTGTACATTTTGATTGACAGAATAAAATTGATAGTGCATTAAATAGAGACTAACTACTTCTCTAGCTAAGCTTCCATTTGGATCCCACATTTATATATTAATTAGAACAAAAGACCAGCATTAACTTGAATGCAATACAATAATTCATAATAATGATTGCATATTAATTGCTTGAGTTTGCTGAGATATAGACATGACATATGGCATTGTAGTGGCACCTGTGATGTCCTTTGGGGACTGAAGCAGTGCATATTAATTAGCCCATGGAAAATAGAATCTGTTTCCCTATGAGAAAAGCTACTGTGATTCTTATTGGCTTAAGACACCAAAGAATTAGACAGAATACTCTGTTTCTGTCTATACTCATTAAAGCTTTGTCTACATGTAGGCACTGAATCAGCAGTTCCTGAGTTCATTCTTGACAGAATACTGCTTATGAAATTAGACTAGCCATGCACTTCTTTGGCCTCAATGATTGTATTCAGTGAAAAAATATCAAAATTATCATTATCAAAGTTACAGGAAAATATATAACTATGGGATTCAATTACAAAATAATCTTTCCAGAAACATTAGAATTGAAGCATTTTTTTTTACATGGACTGTTACCTTAACATCCTCAATCTAATTCTTTGCTTAGTAAATTCAGATACAAAGTGAATATGAGTTGTAAATGTCTCTAAGAAGTATATCATTCCTAACTAAGCAAGGTCTCAAGATTTTTGGCAGTCCCAGTTAGGCTAAAGGCACTTCAGTGTATGGCCTGAAGGATAATGAAAAATATTATGGAAATGAATCTTTCACTAATTAAAGATACATATTGAAATTAATAGACATAAATTACTACTCAGTCAAAAAAATACCAATCCCACTGTTAGAGTACAATAACTAGAATAAGAATATTGAGTGAATATGTTGATGTAAAAAAAGCTCCATTTTAGAATCTTATTTTACAGCTCTTTCAGATTCTTGTCATTTGAAAGTCTTCATCGAGTGACTGAATCACACATAAGTGAAAATTATTTGCACATAATGTGGTACATAGTCCACTGTATTTTTAAATGATCTTTGAGAACAGTAGATTCTAATGAGACTTTTTATAATTAGCTATTTATACTCATGCCAGAAATACCCATTCACTAGTACTGAGGTGGTAATCTTTCTTTTCTCAATTATCACACTGTTTGTATTTCCCCCTAGGTTGTATCAAGACATTCTTATGGAATTCTTATGTTGTTGATATTTTATTGGAATATGTGGTTCCATGTTCCTTCTGTTCAACATAGGATTAGATGTTTAAATCTTTCCTATCAAGGGAATGTTCATCAAAGACACATTTAAATAAACTATAAACCAATAAGATGACAATGTGCTATCTTCAGAGAAATTCTAACATTTGGAATAATTAATTACTCATATTATAGAATACCTCATGAGAAGATTATTTAGCTAGGTCTGCCAATTTATTGTGCAAATAATTGCAGCTTTTGAGACAAAGATGCTATCATCATTAGTCAAAAGTTAACACATAATTATCTAATATTGCAAAACCTTTCTTTGCAATGGGTAAACCAACTGCATTCTAAAATTTATATAATTAAAAAAAGCATTATTCAGACCCTTTATAGGTTTTACAAAACTATGGTGTCATATAGCATCAGCCCATCTTCCATTTCTCCCTAAGTCTCAGTCTTTGTGTTTTTTGTTGAAATTCCTTGGGATATTTTCCTTTCTTTTATGTAGTTAGAGAAGGAACTAATTCTTAGTTGGAAACAATTATTCCTGTCCATATAACAGCTGATATAATGATTGGTTATGAGGAAGGTATCAGTTAAGATCATCTATAACCCTACCACCTTCTCTGGGAAGAGAGCTAGATATACTTGCGTGAGAAACCACAGAAGCTTAAATTCCAGCATTGCTTTTATTGTTAACTAAATGTGGTCTTATGTTTAAGTTTCTTAATCACTTTGGCTTCAGTTATTCTATCTGATGGAGTTGATTACATTTTCTTAAGCTGGAAGCGATATTCTAAATATTACATCTTAGATAAAACACCACTGAAATCTCTTTTTGACTCTGAAATCTACACATTGCCACATAGGACACCATGTGCTCACTGCCTTAATCCAAATTTCAAAGACATAAATTTACCACATTTTCTTAGAAGAATAATGATATGTAGTACTTATTATGGACTGGCACTTTCCTATGAAGGAGGAGAAATATCAGACTTAATTATATCACAGCAACAATCTAAAACCACTATAATTAACCAAAAACACTTATTAGCATGCATAGGATATTTATTTACTATCATGAAAAAATTAAAGTTTTATGAATATGGAGGAAACACGAGGTAATCAAAGCAAAGCAATAATACTCCCATGTAAGAGGTTTATACCAGGCAAGGATGTAGAACAGCATCCATAGAACTGATGAACATCTGCTTTATTATGATTTAGCTTCTTCACATAATTTCTTAAATAGCCTAATGAAAACAACAATGTATAGACATCTTTAGTTTTAAAATAGCAAATACCATGCAATTTAGAAGTGAAGAATACAGAGTATTAAAGCTCTTATATGTGTGTTGTGGTTCACCTAGGTATGTGATTTTCCAACAAACATGTACAAACTATTTTCTGCTGTCAATGCTATTAGAGATGAAGGGAGTCAATTATTTAGACTTAACATTCTAAAATGAAAAACCATTGTGTTTGTTTTAAATTCAACTCTAAATGAAAATCTTGGATAAATACATTTAAGATACTTTGGTATGAAGAACTCTATTGCTTGGAGTTGTCTATGTTTGCATGTCCCATCTCTCTTCTGTGTTAGATTTTGGGAAGAGAGTCCTGAGACTTGTCAATTTAACCCTTTCCACTAAGCACTTTTCAATACAGCAAATATTTTCAGACAAGAAAACACATTGGTTAAAAAAAAAGTAAGGTAGCTTCTTATTTTTCAAATAAAAATATGTGCACACAGCTAATTCAGATGAAAATGGATTTCTGCCTGAATTATCTAGCTAATTGTCTCTAGTCCCTCTCTTGCCTTGAGCTGATAAACACAGTTTATAGTTGGAACAGCTGACCCTTAGAAGTCAATTTATCAATAATGATGATTTTTCTTTCCCTCTCAACTTTAGCTTTCCTTTGAACTCAGATTAAGTTTGTGCTCATCCGTAAAAAGTGAAAACTTAGACATTCAGGCAAGCTTCTGAAGATGTTGCTCTGTCGATGAATAATGGGAACTGGTGTGAGTTTTGTGTTAGGTAGAGAAAATTCACATGAAATATTTTGAGGATGTTTCCTAAGGGGGCTTGCCACATCCAAGACAAGAAGAACATTTTCCAAATCAATTTCTAAAGGTAAGCTCAAAGTTTAAACTGTCACCTACTAGACAGAATGCTGGGGGGGTCTGGGAATAGTGGATGCTACAGTCACTCCATAATAATGTCAATATGAAAAGCTTCATTTCCACATAAGAGAAAGAGTGAAGCACAGGAATGCACACACTAAGCTGCATTTTCCACATAAAATTAGAGGTATAATATTTTTCAACATTTTCATCTGAACCACAATTAAGGATTAAGAAAAACATATCAAAAGTTTCTTTATAGATTAAGGCATTTTCCATTGATCAAAACAACAATTTGATTCATAGTATGTACTTTTTGTCAGTGACAGAAATAGCAATTTGATGCTTTTAAAGATATTTTGAGTTTTCAAAGAGAAGCTTTGCTACTTTATTGTGGAAATTATATAGTATTCTATGAAAACTGCCTTACAGCAAGGGGCTTCAGCTAAGATCCAAGAAGGATGAACAGTGTGAGATGCTTTCATTTTTCAGAGTAGCTCTGTTTTTCCCAACAGAAACAATACAGAAAGAAATAAGAAATATTTTCTTGCTCATAAGACATACATCATTCCTGAAATTTCTACAAAATCAACTGAGGCAAATTAGGGGTTTCAAAGCTACTCACCTTATAAGTTGTTAGGAAAAATTTGCATTTAAATTGCTCTGTGCAACTACCTTGAGATTTTCCCCTGGAATGTTTATGGCTCTTTTTTTTTTCATTAATACTTAAAAAAATACAATTTCATAACCAGTGTATTACTACAGCTAGTTTTGTTAAAACAGGCACTTCATGTCATAAAATAGAAACATTCAAAGTGGTTTTGGTCAACCAATCACTCAGAATACTCAAATTCTTCATATTGAATACTTAACAGTGAAAGTAATCTGAAACCATATCAAATCTGTTTCCATAATGGAAACTAGGTCATTAATAGCTAAAATATGGGGAATAACTGGTGTTCTTATATGTTTTATCCATAGGAGCAAAGATTGTCCAAAAGTTCTTGGAATTTTCCCCATAAAATATTTTTATATATATATATCAGATTTCTTTCAAAAGATAAATCTCAAGTATCATTTCAATAATTGCTTTAACATATTCAGATATGCAACTATAAGAAAAATATTAGATGTGCAAAATTTTCTTTTATATGTACATTAAAAATACAAAGTAACAATAGCTTTAATCTTTTTTTCTTTTTTTTTTAAAGCCAATGGGGGGAAGAAGTCTTCAATTTTAGAAAATATGGTCAGATTAGTGTTTTTTGCTTGAAGAATTGTAAACAAATGTTTTAAAATGCTGAGAGTTTCCTCAGTTCATTCCAACCAAGACACTCTCAAACACATCAAGTCCTGCTTTGAAATAAACCTGAGCTGAATTAATGCTGTTCAACACCTCGGACAGGGCTTCTTGAAGGGTTTCATTTGATGCAAGTGACTTGCAGTGCTCCCAAGCCTCCTGGAGTATTGAAAACTGGCTTGTCTTCTCATCAAGGTGGTACAGGATGTTTCTGAAAAGAAACATGCATTGTGTGAATCTTTTATGCACAATGATCTTTTTTGTATTAAACAAACGTTTACAAGTAGTAATGTTCACGATAAATTAGAAATAAATAAAAAGTGCAATGCTTATTTTCAGCTTCCAATGGATTAATGGATATAGAGTTGATCATCAAAAATTTCCCAGTGATGAGTAAATGAGACAATCAGATAGTTCCTGATAGAGGTACACACAGTATTTATGAAAAAGTTGTTTTTGATTAAAAAAAGAATTGAAGGTGATGAAACTTCAAATCTAATTGCTAACAAACATAAGGAATGGAGATATGTTAAATGATACTGTGGTATGTCATCGGAAAATACATCCTGGGGAAAATTCTATAGAACAAATGATATAATTAATTCAACAAATGAATTGAAACAATAATTGCAACAAAAACTTCTAGATCAGGGTTTCTTAACTTTGTGCTATTGACCTTTAGGAATAGCCAACTATTGTGGCAACTGCCCGGTGCATGGAGACTGGACGTTTCCATGGCCTCCATGTACTAGATGCCAGTAGCTCCTCTTTTTTGGTTATCACAGTCAGTTCAATAACATAGAGATAGTTTTAACAGCAGATATTATTTCTCACAGTTCCAAAGGCCAGATCTGAGTTCAGGTACCAGCGTGTTCAGGTCCTTGGTGTGTTATCAATTCTGGTTTATATTTTCAGAAGGCCTAAAAGGTACTTGCACAGAAAGAGATCCTGCGTTTTTTTTCTTTTTGTAAGGCATTGGCCCATCATAAGGGCATTGTATACATTCATTATTCTCCTCCAAATACTATAACCTGTACTTTAGTATCTTAACATATTTATTTTGAGAAGATACCTACTATCAGCCTCTACAACTGTGGGGAAAAAAATGACTCCAGGCTGCCAAAATTTTTCTTACATGTAAGAAATACATCAGGTTGACAACTCACTTCAGACAAAAAGAAATATATTTACCCTGAAAACTTGATTCTTATTCACATAAACTATAAACTATTTAAAAATGATAAGACACACAAAAGTGAATACACATAAAATATTTGTTAGTTAGAAGAAATGGTAATATTTAAGTTTAATAATGGCATGTTTTCAAAATTATGTACACTAGAAATATGTACAGTAGAATATACAAATGAAAGTCATCACGTTGGAATTTTCTCAAAATATTTGGAGGTGGAAAGGAGAATGGAGTTATCAACAATAAAGAAGATTGATTATTCATTAATATCTCAAAATTGGTTGATGGAATTTATATTATTTTCTCTTGCAAATATTTAATATTTATACTGCCATCTTTTCCTAAGTGTGGTATGTGAAAATAAGATGGTATGCTAGTTTATTCATATTTCTGTGACAGAAAATTTGACCTTGGGCAATTCTGAAAGCAGTTCTTTTTATTCACTGATAGAAAAAGAAGTATTTTGCCAGAAAGCTACTGTTTATTTCTTCACTTCATAATTGACAAACCAAACTATTTAAAATATTGAAATTTCATAGTCTAGTAAAAAAAAAATGTGAATAACTAAAATGTAACTGTCTAATGGTCATACTATAAGGTCTAGTAATAACACATGAAACATTGCTACTAGGAAAATTCATCAAAAGGTGCGTCATGGATAATTTTGAGTTTTATCTTGAAAGAGAGTAGGAATTACCAGTTACAAAGGTTTAGGAAGGGAAACAATAGAAAGTGTAGAAAGCACTTGTGCAGGAGGAATATATATGAAGAGTCATGAATTTATGAAACAGTTGGGTATCCTCAGAGTTTCAAATGATCAGAATGAAAGGTCAAGGTGGACAACTAAATATAGGAGAAGAGCTGAGAAAGAAAGTTATGATCCTCTCATTATACAGGGTCCTCCATACCAAGTCTAGCAGATGACACTTTTTCTTATGGACAATTATAAGCCAGTGACTTGTTTTAAGCAGCCCACCCCCTCCCCCCCAAACAAACAAACAAAAACAAACAAAAAAACTATTACATTTTATTTTGGAGTAATCACTTTGAATATAAAGTAATTTATGTTGGGGTTGGCATTGCGTATATTCTTGGTCCTCTGAAGTTTATTTAGCTGGAGTAAGAGAGACATGGAAGGGGCTCCCCCACCCGCTTGCACTGGAACCTCCCAGCATATAAAGGGTGAGGGACCATGCAAAAGTCCAGCCCACAGGTCTGAGCTGGACAGAGTAGATGGACAACCAAGAGAACCAGTGCATGCAACACAGGAGAAAGAACTGTAGAGACCCAATGTCACCATGTGCACTTACGTGCTTGCTGGGCCAAGAAGACCCAGGACTTCATTTTGGAGATGGGCTTCAAGGAGAGTAACACACCCTCCCATCACTACAGGAGAGGAGAGGACAACCAAAGATGGGGTAATCAGCCCCGCATCAAAACTACAAACTGAAGCCGAGGAGATAATCTTCAAAGGCCATTTGCAGATGCTGGTATTCACAGAGAAACTTCTTGACCAACAATGACTGGGGGCAGTACCCCCTAAATCTGACACCAGAGCCATAAGGAAAAGCAGCAAAGCAATGGAGATGGGGTTGGAGAAGATGACCTGCCGCAAGAAAACATGGACAGATCACAGATGAATACAGCCTGGCCACCCAACGCAAACTTAAGACTGAAAATCTAACAGCAAGGCTCGCCTGGATCCAACAACACAGTCCCTCACCCAGTGAAAAGATACTACCATAGGAAAGAGACTAATGAACTTAGCGCAACTAATAACCAACTAATAACCAACAAAGAGTAGGGTATGAGAGGATGGAAGTGGCACCAGGGGAGGAGGGAGGAGGGAGGAGAAAAAATAAAAAAGAACACAGAGTTTGTGACCTAAATAAAAAATGAATAAAATAAATAAATAAAAATGAAGTAATTTATGTAAACTATGTAACCTATAAATCTACTTTGCCCAGGTATAAGGGCACACACATGTGAGTTGGACAGTGATAGTCCAGTCTGAGATGACAAACTGAATACTATAGTGGCAGGTTTAATTCATAAACACTTTCCTCAGCACCAACGTCAGTTTGTTTAGTATTCCAGATCATTGTTTCCTATCTCAACATATCTTTACTCTAGCTTCTCTTGAACTTCCCACCCTTCTCTATAGAGGTGAAATAGACACTGATATCACCTAATAATTCTTGCTAGAACTCTGTAACTTATTTATTTTTCTTATGTAATCAATCTGCTTCTAATGATATTCATATCTTCATTGACAAGAAACAGAATATCTGATCCTAAAATATGTCAATTTGGCCAGGGGATAATCTTGACTTGAAGCCAATCAAGGCCTAATATCTCAAAAAGTTATTTTTACTTTCCTTTAATTGTCTACATTAAATGAGATAGAGATAAACCAATACTAAAAAGAAAGAAATTACCTGAGAAGATAACTTTTTACATTTTTACATATTTTACATATTTTATATCACTTTTTATGTTATTTATCTGCATGGTATGGCAGACATACGTTGACTATACACCTGTTCTTCCCATCGTCCTGTCTTACTTCTCTTTACGTCCCAGATTCCTACCTCTTTTCTCTACCGTTAACTCAAGATGACACATGAACATTGATTGATTGTATTTGGGCTTCATGTTTTTGGTGCCCCAGTATATACAAAAATAAATTTGCTTTTCCCCTGTCAATCCATCAATTTAATCATTGAAATAGGCTAAGAACCATAAGGGGGAAAAGGAAAGATTTCTTTTTTAAATCCTCACACCATCTCTTCAGTGTTTTTTCTTCTCAGTTGTGAACCCTGATTCCATATTTTCAATATACATCACTATCTCTGACCTCAAGGTTGAGAAATACACTACTTTTTTTATTGAGTCTAATTCAGTGTCATGAACCTAAGGGTCTAGAATACTGGTGATTCAATACAGTTCTATTTTTGTAGCCTTACTTCTGTGATGGTTACTTAATATACCCTCAATAATGTCAGTGTAAATTTTATCAATTTTGTAATTTTCAAAATTGCAACTTTGTATTTTAATCACTGATTAACTTAAGGACAATATTTTACATCGTTGGTGAATTTCTATGAACACATGCAATCTAGCAGTGGGGAAAGAAAATCCTTGACCTCAGAGGTTATTTCAATATTTTTTTTTGTTTTCCTAAAACAAATCATTTGGTACAAAAATTGTCCCTAGTAATTTAATGGTCTTAATCTTTGCACATTTTTTTAAAACAACTTAGCATTGTATGAGTTAAATAAGAAATATAAGAATACTCCCAACATTCCAAATATTCTTGACTTTAACTATAAACCTTGTACTAAGACATATATTCCCCGAATATGGATGAAAGTCCTCTTCTAAATGGCAAGGCAAGTGAATTGATATCACTGCTCTGGCTATAAACTACCTCCTGAAAAAAATTATTGATCTACTTCCCAAAGTATACATACAGTATACAAAGTATATGTATACAAAGTATACATATAGTGTGTACATATAGTACATATAGTACATATAGTACATATAGTGTGTATACTATAATCGTATTTCCCTTTCTTTCCAAAACTATTAATAATATTAAAGAAATTTTCAGAAGCAATTTTAGACCATGCTAAAGTAATCATATAAGCAATCACAAATGCATGCACATATGTGTGTATGTCTGTATTCTTTTGATCATATCAAAATAATAAAATAATGGGAATTAACAAAATAACTTATGAAAATGTCTCTCAATATCAGTCTTATCACTTTTAATTTACTATAAGGGGGATAAAAGAAAACAAACCAAGTAATACAGACGAAGCAATGCAAACATGGTATATTCCCAACTAATGATGAAATTGCCTTGAAATAGTCTCATGTATTCTACAGTATAAAAACTAAATGGAAGCTATTTATTTCATATTAACATAATCTTTCAATTGAGCTTTCTTGCAGATGAAACTGTTTTTAGTTTAAAGATACTTAGCAATCACATATAAGTTTATAGTAAATATTTAAACATATATATGTGATATGCTTATATACATAGACATATGCTAAAAATCATCAAAATAAAGCAATATATATGTGTGTATATATGATAAAGAAAATAGACTTAATAATTAAGGTATTTTGATAGCAAAAACAATTTAAAATGTATTTTAAGTAATCTATCATTAAAAAACACCCCTTTGTAGATAATTTAACCTGCTTTATCAGGAAGAATAGGTAAAGTAGTGTAATAAAAACATTTAAGCATCTTTCATAATACATATTTCTTGAATTCTCTTCTTGATTTATCAATTTCATGTTTAGTTATAAATGATTTTGTGGTTGATATATTTCTAGAATGTTAAAGCATAGTAGGTGATTTAAAAGCTTCATCCTTGATGATTATGCTGACAAAATATTTCCCAAAATCAAAAAAATAATTTATGGTTTTCCACAAATTTTCCTAAAATGAGTCATACTACTGCAATTCTTATATTACAGGAAGCAAGTGTAATAACTTGGGGATTGTTATGATGACTTTTCCACATTTTTCAAAATCTACAGGAATGAAATAAATTCCTATATATATAGATTTTGTGGTTATTAAATATTAACTATTATCATTACATTTAGATATTATTATATCTAATATTATTAATATTATATTAATATTATTAATATTAGATATTAACAAAACATGCTCATAAGGGTTATAGAATGAATCACTCAATGACAATTCATTTAAAAATGAACATTATTTCTAGTTTATGTAAAATTTTAGCTATAACTACCATAAAATATCTAAAAAAGAGGTAATGTGGAAGAATAAAAATATATCCTAAAAAAATATTATATCTAAAACTTCAGAAATACAATGATTACTGATTTACTTTTTTGTCTTAACTAGAAAGTAATACATTTTTCTTAAAGACCAATGCACTGATGTCTGAAGTGCACCACCAATTTCTTTTCTCTAACATATCAACATACTTTCATAATGACTATAAACAAGTCATGTGAATAGAAATGGTTCTGCTTTGGTTAGCACAATTCTACAAAGAGCTAAACATATTTCCACATGCTACATGATTCAAGTAGTAGACTGTAGCAAGTTATTCTGTAAAACAAAATTCATATCCATTTCCATACAAATTGTATACAAATCAGCATAAAACTATAATTGCTGAGATTCTAGCTGGACAAAGTGCTAGTATACATTATAATTTAAGAGAAAAATTGAAATAGAAGTAACAACTAATATAAGTTAAAAGATACTTGATTTTTTTAATAATAGAAGTTTTTCATCTTTATAGATTGCTTTACCTTGAAAACAAATTCAGGTAAACAAATTATCTTTAAATTTTCATGAGGATAGTTTCTCCTATGGATTTTCAGAAGTAGCTTGTATTTTCCTATTTATTTTCTTATGTATTGTTTGTTCATATAAAATATCCTTGTTTTCTGTTTAGGGTGACTTTTCAAAAAAGAAATGGAATTGTGCTATGTTATTTTCAATATCTGAATGGAAGATGAAACAAAAATCAACTACATTGCTACATTTCATGAAAGAAATTTCCATGCACTTTAAGTCCTAAGAACGTTCTTAAATTTTCAATCACAAACTCTAAATGCTCCAAGATCATCCCTAGAAGCAAAATACCTATTGTACCTCATTTTTTAATTATGCAAATACTCTTGCCTTAAAAAAATATTTCAATTACATTAACACTTTTGGTGAAAGTTTATAACTCCAAAGCGCTCTGCTCTTTTGTTCGTTGTCACCATATTTGAACCTCAGTAAAATGGAGTTAAAAGATTTCAACAATTTATACTACTATATCTAAGTTCCCAAATGTGTCTCTTCCTCTAAATTGATAGATCCATATATTTCAGAGTAAGACAGATTCAACCAACAGTCAAAAATGACATATATCTGGCAGGAAAACATGATGGAAAGAAAGGGAGAAAATATACTGATGGGTTATCATGTCAATAGTACATCCTTTATAATCACAAGGAATTTTATTCCTTAGTGAAACATTTCTGTACTTACATAAGCCTGCTTCAGTTCAATTCAGAAAATTTTCCTTGTAGAAAGAATGAACCATATTATTAAGTCAATAAATCATCAGCCTATTTGCATACACAAAACATGTATCTCAATATAACAATATGATGTATCTCAATATAATGTAGCAACCTCATACCTAATTAAATTATTATATAACTGAAATCATTTTAGCAGTTATCATGTTTAAAATAACATTAATTCCACCCTCATGCCTATCTTCCTCCATCTGTAACAATGTGGATCTTATAAATGTAATTCATACAGTCATCCTGACCCTCACACAACACAAAGAGACTTCTAACAGGGAAGTGCAATACATTATTGATGACACTAATGAAATTACAACACACATCACTCATTTTAACGGGACTGTTTCAATGACACATCACGGTGACCAGGAAAGAGCAGTGCCAAACTCAGAAATCTAATTAATAACGCCTGAATTTATCACTGAAGGAGACCAAGTACCTTTACTGCATTGAAAAGTCTTTTCTATTCAAGTAGAGCAAAAGAAAACTGAAAAAGTGAGTTTTGATAGAATGGCATCTAAGGTCTATGAGTCACTTCTTTGTGGGTAAATTAGCAAATTAACAATGGAAATAATAACCCCCTTTCAAGTGTTCCATCTTATATTCATAAAATGATGCAGGATACCACCCATTTTAGCTTGAACAGACATTCATTATATCCCATGTTGAGAAACTTTTAAGATAAGTCACATCTTTCATCACTGACTTGAAATACATGCTGAATACAAAGGAAAAAGGCCAACTATACTTCATATAGTCCATCATCTTCTCTTTTTAAGGATTATATTAACCATATTCCATAGTTATCAGTGGATTACTGTATTTTTACCATCATTAGAAGCGATTATCTGACTGGGATATTTTGTCCAGAATTGACAATATGCAAATGACTATGCTCTTTATAATGCAAACATCCCTTAGGTAAATTAGAATTTGGTCTATACTGACTAAAGGAGAATGAGAGTTAGGACCATTATAGACACCGTCAAGTCATCAACTCCACTCTGTAGAAAACTGAGGTGGAAAGATATATGTGTTGTTTCTAGAAATGACTAAAATTATTTTTTTCTATACATGCATGCTGCATCAAAATATAATTTAAAGTTTATTTTATCAAGAGATAAAATCTAATTCTAATTTGGTCTTGATCTTTGTTTTGTCCAATAGAATGTGGCATGTGTACTAATCCTTAGTCTCAAAAGATCTCTCTCCTCTCCCCCTCTTTTTCTCTCTCTCTGAATCCTTGTGAATTCACATCTGGATTACCTTCCAGAAGGAGAACACATGGAACAGAGGAAGTTCTTCACTGAGGTCTTCCTATTTCACTACCTTCTATCCCTTAGGCAAGTAGGCAAAAGTGTTAGCTGCAGACATACAGCCAGGTGATACAAACCAGACCAAGCCTTGAAGAATTATCCATCTGAGGTCAAAAGGGCTAACTTGATTAATTGAGGATATAATAAAGCTGTTTTAAACCACTAGATTTGAGATGAATTTCAATAGCACAACAAATAATCAATCAATATATATATATATATATATATATATATATATATATATATATATATATATATATATATATATATATATATATATATATGTTGGTTTTCTTCCCGGTGGGATAGGAAGAATTTATGTTGTCATAGGCAACCATTCTCTACTCTCACTAGCACTGACAGAATACAATGTATGATTTAAAATTGGGCGTGGTGGCATGTGCCTGTAATCCCAGTTACCCGGGAGTCTGAGGCTGGGATCACTTGAATTCAAGAGCTTGAGAAAACTCTGGGCAACAGAGCAAGACCTAGCCTATTAAAAACAGACAAACAAACAAACAAACAAATGCAAACAATGTATTATTTAAATGCAACAGACAGCACTTAAAAGACTGGCTGAATTCAGGACACTGTTGAAAAATTGTATCAAATGGTATTCATTAGGTATGCATTACAAAATTAAGATATCCAATGGTTCATTAGAAATTTTGAAATCTATTTACTGAGTGCCAATTGAAAAATTTCGACTAAACAACAACAACAAAATAAGTTAACCATACCCTCTACTGTTTTTATTTTTAATATAGACCATCTTTCTTAATTACAGCACAAGAAATGGACAAAAATGATTTTTGTCTTTTTCTATTGTGATTAAATATAAAGTAAGCATAGAACTGTAGAGAATAATAAACAACTGTAGTCTATAGCTAGTGGTTCAGTAATTTTCAGTCAATGTAACTACATCATTTATTATAACTACATTGTTTCTTAAACTTGTTCTGAGAAAAAGAATATTTTAAAAAAATTATTGGAGGAAAACTCCCTTGCACAGGAGAGTGCTTAATAGTTTGTAGATGCCTACAAAGTAACTGTCCCTCTATTCATCTGGATTTTTCTCAGGCTACTCAAACAAACAAATTAACATTAGACAGATTGCGAGGAGAGAAAAATCAAATTTATTTAAATATCTGTGGAAGATCTATATAGGTGTACTCTTTAAAGCTAATGGGGCAAAAAATGAAGGTATGTGTCCTCTGCAATAAAGAATGGGAGGTCAGTCAAAGCTTCAGAGATGAGGGCAACTGCATGAGGAAGACGAGACTTCCTACTTTTTTAGATGGTGACCTTGTCATATGGATAGATTACTTTAATAGAAAAAATAATTCTGGAAAAATATAAATAAGTAAAAATTTGAATAAGCTGATAAGCTGATGCTATTACTGACCTTTTTTTTTTTTTTAGCACTCAAGCAATTCTTTTCTTTAAAAAATAAGTTTATTTGTTTGTTTGTTTGTTTATTTTGCATGGTTACAGCCTCAGGGTTCTCCCACCATCCTGTCACAGACAAAGAAACATCTAAAAACTTAAAACTGTCAGCAGAACTGAATATAAGGCAAGACTGGGGGTAAGGGGGTTGGAAATCAGGGGTGGGATGGGCACAAAAGATTAAGATGATGGCATACAGGTGTCAAGTAATTATTTTCTTATTGTTATTCCATTACTGCTGTTACCTTTCCATCTGGTAACTACATGTATGATTCAAGCTTCAATATTTAAATAACTTTTAAAAAATTTATCTGAAATTAATTTACTCTTAGTAGCTTAGTGTCCACTCATCTGCAGGGAGGGCATATTATTTTGCAAGGATAACTTCATCTGAATAATCCACAGTAAATTGACAATTACCACATGATGTATTTCCTTTAGTCTATACCACAAATATTTGTATTTGCCCATTCTCAATTGTTCTTTTCTTCATTACCTTCATTACCTTCATTACCTAGTAAATGGTAGTATTGAGACCATGAAATCAAATAATATAGGTATTTAAGTTTTTATCATTTATTTTCTGATACTAAAATGAAAATTATGTGAACTTTTATTTGAAAAATTCATTCCAAAGACAAGTTTATAATTTAAACTATGTCATTTAAACAAAGTGAATAACTGAGTTAATATTGATCCTTTTGCTAATTCTATTCAACAGCCATTACTAAACATCTAATAGAAGTAACTCTGTGTTGACTGCTCAGGGTTAGAAAGTTTATGCTGAAAGTCACACAAATAATTAAAAAATTAAAATATTCTTTTAGATACTGTCAATTATAACATTAAATTTTATATGATATGAAATTAATTGAAATTTTATAGTATGATTCATTTATATATATACTAGAAAATTCTTTGTTTTGAATGCTTTGTGCATTGGTAGCTATATCATATATTATCTACAGGATACAGTAAAATGTCTATATTATATTCTGTGTATACCATAGACTTTTTGGCTGGTGGGGAAAGATCCAGAGGACTCTAATAAAGTCAATTTAACTTGGTTTATCTAGTTGCAGTTGGCTTAGTGCTATTTCAGATGATAGCCCTAACTAAATTAATGCTAAGATAGTTATTTAACAAAATGAGTTATTTCTGCAAGGAGATATAGCCAGATCTTAGCAATAGGATTTTAAGAGTAGCAGACTTTTGTTTTTCTGACAGAATTCCAAAAGCTAACCTTTTTACTGTTTTTGAATAGTATGGATAACAGAGATGAAATCTGTAAACGCTACATCCTGTTGTTTGTGTGTGTGTGTGTGTGTGTGTGTGTGTGTGTGGTGTGTGTGTTTTCCCCCACCAACAGGAAAAGTCAACATTAGTATGATATGTGGAAGGCAGAACTGAGAGCAAGAAATATATTTATTTCTTGGTCCTAATAAAGAGATATGAATGAAACAAATTTGAAAATCTGTTCTTCCCATTGAATTTCGATTATTTAGTCAAATTTATTCATTAAGCTAGTGTGAGTAAAGCTGCATAGTACTTTCAATGCAATCAGAATACAATATTGAGATTGTATGGTTAGTTAAAATGCATATCCATTACTTTTAATATAGTTTCATTCTGACTTGAAAAATTTAGGTAACTGACATTTGAAAATGACTACCTTGAAATAAAAAACACATAGTTTTTCTTAAAAAAATATATTATTGAAGATGACTTGAAATTATTGAAATTTCAAGATCCACAAAACATTATTGTATTTTGAATGATGACAATGTTTGAAAGTATTTAATATAAGCATGTTTTAATATAAAACTACTCCCATTTCAAAACACTATAAAAATTACCTTTCACATATTACAGAATTGTTACACTTACTAACTTACTGAATATTCACTTTGAAAATGTGACAAAAATAGCACTAGAGGAATGCTCTAGTATTATTAGTTGAATATATTTGCTCAACATTTATGGTAGCATTACTATCTGTATCTATTCTCACCAGGGAAGTAGTTTTCTCAGAAAATAAGAAAAAAAAAGTGACTTTTACCAGTAAAGGAACCCAAATACAATTTAATATACAAATTAAAAAAGAAAAAAAAAACACTAAAATCATCTGACTTTAAATTTCCTTTTTTTACATACAAGTACTAGATAGACAAATTTCTATTGATTACATTGAATCTGTTTATAAAAATAAAATTATACTGAAACTAAATAATAAAAAAGTCTTTTTTGTTGTTGTTTTGTTTTGTGAACTCTAACAGAAGACACAATCATTTGCCTTCTCAGGCATGGGTGTCAAAGGGTTGAAGTGGGTTCACAGGTATCAATCTAATTAAGTGTACATTTGGACATATTGGTCAGAAAATAATCATGTCTAACTTAAGGAAATTTTAACTTGTTGAGAATTTTGTTTGATATGGTTTTAGGATCATAGCATACATTATGATGACTAAATTAATATATTATATTGAAATTAACTAAGAGAACCGATCTTAAACTTCATATCACTTACAACTATATGAGGTGATAGATGCTAACTAAACCTATTGTGGTAATTATTTTTAAAATATACTCATATATAATCATTATGCCATACAATTTATAATACATATTAATTATTTCAAAATTAAACTGGAATCGCTAAAATATTTTTAAGAAGTATACATATATATATATATCTTAGTACAAACATGATTTCAATAAATTCATTAAATACATATCTACACAGAAATGATAGAAAAGTTTGACAGACAATAACTACAAGGTGTGGAATATCACAGATTACTACCACAATTATTTTAACTCACTTCAGATACTGTTGTTGGCTACACTGCATTGAAAAATCCCAGAGACAATATTAATAATCTTGAGCTACATCCTTGCCTCACTCATTCAGATTTGAAGACCTGGAAGAGTTCATCCAGTTGGCTATGCTTTGATCATAACCCCATACCACTGCTCAGGAAAAAAAAAAAAATGTGGATATAATTCAGCTTCTGTCAGGAGAACAGATAATTTCTGCTTCTCCTTATACTGCCCCAAAACAGACTATCAAAGAAGCAAGTAAACAAAAAACAAAAACAAACAAACAAAAAAAAAAACAGGAAAAATGCTGATATTAGATATCTAAAAGCAAATTTTAAAACAACAATCCATAAAATGTTTAATAGAACAGTTTTGGAAAGGGGAAGTGTATTTCTGCAGGACTCCTTTGTTTGGCCTATATTGCCGCTTTACTGCAAGACATTTTTTTTCTTTTATATTATTTATTAGCCAGAATTCTGTAATATTTCAGAAATGGCTATCAGATTGAATGTGAACCAAAAAAATGAGAAAGTTTATGCATAAGATAACATTTGTAGTGGGTCAGAGTTACGTAAGGAACTGCATTTTTTGCCTCTCCCTTTCTTAAACCTGTCAGGTGACACCATGTACACACATTAATCCTCTCCTGTGAGCTTTATATTTATTAAAAGTTTTGCTTTGTTTCTAATAGTTTCACTCAGTGATAGGTATTATTTATATAAAACTAGTATCTAATTAACATTGTGTTACATTTGACATTAAATGTAAAAATACACCTGAATGTATTGGAAAAACTAATGCATTCTCAAATATTAATACCTAAAAGAAAACTATTATTGAACTATATGTGAAGAAAGAAATAAAGATTAACATGAGAGAAATAGGATAGCCTACAAGAGTCAGAAAAGTGACCTCAATTCCAAAGGGCTTTTTGAATTTTGAAGTACTGAAGAGATATAGTTTCAGAGCTCCTGATATTCACATTGTAGCTAATACTTAAGGATAAAAAAAAAACAAAACCAAATTTCAAGAATTGTGCAATTGTCTTACTCTCAAAGATTTAAAATTGTAAAATAAATTTCTAATGTCTTTTCTTTCTCAGGAAGAGACAATTGAAGATGCTAGTGCTCTTTTGTCTATAATGTAAAAATGATGAACAGCGATGAGCTGATAGAAATTTGAATGAACAGTATAGTATTATAAGTTTTGCTTTATTATCCATATTTAATGATGTATTGTCTTGTACAATTGAGTTAGACATCAAAAGTTTTTCCAAGAAATATATTGTATAGTCAAATAGCAATAATAACTAGTTTAATAGTAGTTTAAAATCAAAATGTAATATAGACTTACTTTTTGCTATGATTTGAAAATGCAAACTAATCCAATTAAAATTAAAATGTAGTGTATATTTACGTATGTATGTATATAGAGACAAATATACATAATTGCTCTCAGTTTGTGAAATAACTAACAAGTATGTATGAAGTATAACTAAAATTTCAGCCATTTTTACATTTAAAAATTACTGCTGACTATAAAATTCAAGTAATTTATTTCAAAGTTTAAAAGAATATACAAACAAGGCAGTAATAGTAGGTAATTGTACTGACTTCAATATTAAACTCTTCTCTACCTGTAATGAAAATTATTGAACTGACTCAAAGGCAAGTTTTACTCATGACAAAGAAAATACAAACGATAATGTTATTTTTATCCTTAAAGTAAATCAGTTGTAATACAGATATACTCACTATATAATATTTTTAATAATATATAGTCTTCACCTTGCAAAATGTTGGCATGCTATTTTTTTAAAGAGTTCATTTAAACTCCTTACCTACTCCATAAAACCAGTTAAACATTACTTTTCCTTTTCAATAAAATTTAAAATTTGTATTCACTTTCCAAATGTCGATAAGGTATAATAGTAACAATTATTACTGCTACTATAGAACAGCTGTGAATGAGCAAAAACTTTCAGAATAAACCATACCAGCTTTACCCTCCTGTGGTTTTATTAGCGCATGAAGCATCAGCTCAGACAAAATCTTATGTATAAGAGTGCTTGGAATCATTTCTTTTTCCTTGTTGCTATTTTAGTATTTATAACTTGTCTCTACATTTTTTAGATGCATGTGCATGCATCTATGTGTTTATGTGTAAATATATTTACATTTATTATGTGCATTTATGTATGAATAGAAAAAATATTTACAAATTCATAAATATGCAGGTTTGTCTTACAGGCAGATATAGTTACAAATTGTGCTAGTCAGTAAAGTCTAAATTTTACATTGTTCTAAAACATAAACTTAAAATGTTAACACTGAAAAATACTGCACTTTTCAACAATAAAATCAATTGGAATAAAAGACAATTCAAGCAAGAGAGATGTATGATATTCTGTGAAATAAATGTCTTAAGAGCATTGTTTTGGGGAGAGCAAACTGATTATGGGCAGACAGAAAACCTTTATTAGCTGTAAAACATACATATCAGTCAGTTTTTTGTGTCTATTCTCAAATCTCCATGCTCTCCTATTTCAAGAATAATCCCAAATCTTAATATTCATTATACTTGCTTCACCAAACTTAGACTTTGTTTATATAATTTTAAAGCAAGCTACTTGACTGCATATATGAGATTCATCTGAATAACATAGTTTATATATGTAATGTTATAAAAGACCAGTTGTGATCTTTGCTTTACTGAGGGAGAAAGGGTAATTTAAAGAAAGGAAAATCTTGAAAGAAAATATAATTTATTACCAAAACATGAATTATGTCTAAAAAATAAAACAAAGTAAAAGGAGACAATAGAAAGGAAATACTTAATACTCAGTATCCAAATCATATCTAGTTGAGTTTAAGGGTCATTACATTCAGTCTGACCCATCACTTGCTCATTCCTGGTCTATGATCTGGAGTATATTCAAGTTAACTAACTTATCTGAAACTATTATCCTCTCCTGTAAAAGTGTAAATAATACTTACAATCCCTAGTTTTGCAGTTAATATATCATGTGAAGCACCTAGCAAAAACCTGACATACACAGTAAGTACTTTATAAATGATAGTGATTGTTACATATGATGCCTCGAGATTTTCTTTTCAGGGCTCATACCTCACTTCCACACCACCCATACATTTTCAACTCTCTTTGTCCTTAGTATCACATAGGTATGAGATCATCAGACAAGTTATACCACCCAGAAATGAGTTTATCTAAAAAGAACTTTCATGAGCAAGGAAAAAAAGACACTTTTAAGGGTTTACAAAATATACATCAACTCTTACAGGGATCTTTACAAATAACATGAACTGCCCTATTATATTTGATGATACCTTTAACTATCAAAAATGTGGCCTATTAACATTTGCTACAATCTGTTCCCTTAGTGCTACTTTTCATAGACACAGATGATATAGATTATATAGATAATTTTCTTTTCTTAAGGCCAAAACAGTTTAAAAACAAAACAAAACAAAAAAACTGTCACTCGGGCTTGTGTTTCAAAGGAATGTTTTTTTTCTTTCACATTCCTAATAACTCACCAAATAAATTAAGATTTTTTTCTATAAGAAAATACTAGTATTTTAGTCAAAATATGTTAGCTATAGGGAGAAAAGACTATTTTAAAAGGTGTTTACAGGTTTGAATAATCGGCTGTTCAAAAGGGATCACACACACCACACCCCCACACAAACATGCACACAGAGCTAAAATTCACTATTTTTAACTACTTGGGAAAATTTATCTTGAAATCCATTGGTAGATAATCTGATAAGAGCAGATTTCAATTATCTATAATTTTTTAAAGGATTATGGTAAATTAATGTATACAAGCTATCTATTTTTTGACTTTGAATGTGCTCATAGATACTAAAGAAAAGAGAGGTTTCTTTTGGAGAACAAATAATTTTAAGTTAACACATTTCAGAGAAGAATCCAACTACTCATGTCTTGCCAACAATCAAAGGCAAAGTTTTATGATTGCTCCTCAATGTAATCATGATAGGAAGTTGACTTTTTAAATTGTGTTTATTTTTTAATAGAGGTAATAGTTTATTAATCTTCATGAATGGGATAGAGATTCACATTTCTTCAACTGATATCTTTATCATAGCACTAATCACTCACCATTGTGTTCTATGTGGAAACTTGTCTGTTTTAGATAAAGATTTTCAAGAATAGTTTCTTATTTACTCCATAGTTGCCCCCGGATTGTTTCAAACAAGGAGAAAATGAATAAATGTGATTTATGAAATAATAATTGTGATTATTGGTAATTTATTTGAAAATCTTATATATTATGGCCAAACAAAATGTGTCACCCGAAAAAATGCCACTTTTGCATAGCAATTACTTTGAGCTCAAAACAAATGAGAAACTGTATTCTCCTTCAACACTTAATCACCTGAGATGAATCTAGACTATCATCAACCTACAAAACAAAACAAAGTTGCCGTAACACAGTGCTTTAGAAGGATAGAACCTTTTTTCCTTTTTTTTTTTTTTGGTTTTGTTAATTCTCCATAAATTTTTCATTTCTTCTTTAGGTGCTATGCAAGTTGAAGCTCTAATACCCCCCCCCCCCTTAATTACTGCATGGCTTAATTTGTCTTGTGTACTTCATATGTTGACATTCTTTTTATCTCTTATTAATCTGTCTTTATCAAGGTCCTAGCTAACATGACTGACCTTTCCTCCCCAACAGTATACTTGGTGATATTCTAAGCATTTTTGGCTTTGTAATTCTTTTAATCCACAAAACAACTTAATAAAATATATTATCTTTATATCCAATTTATAGAGTAAATTTATTTATTCTCCTGAGTAAAGGAGATTAGCTTGCTCAACATCACACACCTGTTAACAGTACAGCTAAGATTTGGGAAAGTACATGATTTAAGGATTTTAGACTTGATACAATTCTTCGTTTTTGAACTTCTGCTAAAACATATTTCAAATACTGTACTTGAAATTCTGACTGACAAACAAAAACTTTAAATACAAATAAAATTTTTAAATGCAAATAAATACAAAAGTAAAATAGACTTTTACCAAATTGCCATAGTATAGTACTGTAAATTTCACAATTCACAGCTTCATTAATGGAACAACAGCAAAACATTTTGCTCCTTATTTCACAGCAACGATTCCCTTTCAAAATCAAGTTAGTACTCAGACATGCTTGCCTGAGGATATTTTCTAACAAGATATAATTGATCATCATAATCATCATTTCTAGGCCCACCCTGAACACTTCAAATCTGCCTATAATTTAGCAATATAGTGTTGAACTGCAGGGACTTTTAAAGCATGAGGACACTATCTCAAAGCAAGCTAAAAATATATTAGGACCTACAATTATTATTAGCAACAGAATCAGGGGTACTCTGGCCCCCAACCTGCTTTTTCTAACTGGGTTCTGTTCTGCTGCATAAAGGCAAGCATACTCTTAGCTCCAAGAACTTCAATAGAAAAGAAACTTAATAGAATTAGTATGCAATATAGAAAAGAAAAAAAATATAGTTAAAATAATTTCCAATTGAGCTCCCAAAGTTATCCATCCCTTTGTGGATAAATGCCCATTCACACAGGGTTGGTCCAAAGGACGTCTCTCTTCCACGTAATTCCAGATCTCCTTCTTCCTTATTCTTCCCATGCTTAATTCCATCCTTCTGATTTGGGGTGACTTGTTTAGATGGGCAGCTCGAGGCTTTGGTATTGATGTAGTTGAAAATTGAATCGGGTGTCATGCTGTCCTGGTAGGAGGGGTCTGAGAGAAAGACTCCCAAGAAGAAACAGGAAACACGAAAAGGACCCACCAAAGGAGGAGGCCAGAAGTGGTTGAAAGAGAGAGGTGTGGGGGATGGGAAAATGGTAGGCCAGTAAAGAGGAGCTGTAGTGTCTGGCTGGGTGGAAGCCCCCTGAAGGAGTGAGCTGGTGGTGGCAAAGAGCTATATGTGAGAGAGTGTCCAGCAGAGAAGTAGTGGCCAGATGCTGCCAAAGGCCTGGTAAAGGAAGTGTGTGGCACTGTAGTTAATTGGAAAGCTGGTACCTCGAGAAAACCAGGGATTTGGAAAGCTTATTTTGCATTAGTGCTTGTTGGAAAAGTAGAAAGAAACTTGAAGTGTTGAGCAGCTTGGAACTGTAAAGAGAGAAGCAAAGAGAAGAATGGAAAATAATGACTAGATTTTGCAAAGTGCCTGCTTGGGTTTGGAGGGGAAAGAGGGCACCATCTTTGACATGTGTCTTTGGGACTTCTGGGACTAAATATGATGACTGGCCACTTGGGGCATTAAGGACATTTTGCTCGACTTTCTGCTTTTCTGGTTAATTTTCTTCATTAATAAAACACTGTTGTTTAAATTGCAATGTAACTCTAGCAACTACCATGTGTGGGTGGGAAAAATATGGAGGAAGCTGGGCAGCAGAGTCACATTTTAAAAAGTGCAATTTTTTTTAAAAAGTGCAAAATTTTTTTCCTTTGGTTTGTTCCTTGGAGACTTTTGTATTATTAGAACCCAATATCACTTCCTTGGGTGGGGCAAGAATCCTGGAATCTCCCCTCTCTATGGATATTACTCTGGGACAGTATGTGCTATACAGTCTAATGCTATCCCCATCTCCAATTATGCATTGTTTTAAATATCTACCCCTTCAATAGAAGAGACATCAAATGAGATTTTATCATGAAAAGTTTTTTTATAATGTTACATTCTTCAAATAACTTATCTGAAGTAAAATTGAGTTATATGTCTAATCTGTAACCTATGGCATAACTACTTAATTCAAGGGGAATACAAGAGGTAAATTAAAGGAAAAAACTATCAAAATAGCAATCTGGAGACAAATTGAAGAAACCGAGACAACCAATTCTGTTTACTAGATTCAGGATAAAAATAGATTTCAAGAAGAGACCAAAGGAGAGATTCAAACTAATGAGGACTAAAGAAAAAAGATTGTGTTTTCTGAGTGGAAGTCATTAGTGACACAAAGACAACAAAATTCAAAAGCTGCTTGGGGAGAAATTTATGTGACAGAACTAAAGAATAAATGGGTGATGCAGTCCAGCAAGTAAACAGGTCTTTGGGAAACATAATGGATGTCAGGGTACATAGGAATAGAGAAAAGTTGAGGGAAGGCTGTTTTAAGCAGACTCCTGGCAATATTTTGAAAGCTGAAAGTAGACGTTACTGCAGCAATCAAAGCTACAATGCACAGAATATGCGGGTATTGCAAAAAAGATGATGGAATAAGGTTAAAGGGTAAGAAAATAAAGGTTCAAAAAATAGGTGAGCAGGATAACTTCAGAAAGGTTACTTCACTAGTCATAGATAGAAAAAGGGAGAAGATACAGTATAGAATAACTATGAGATAAACAAATGCATTGAAAGTAATTGATCATTTAAAAAAACTCTTGTACTTTATTGAACACTACTAGCTGTGGTTCACTAATGCTGCGGTTGTGGTCATATCCTTCCTTCACTCTGGTAGCCCACATGGCTGCCCATGATGCCAAAACATTATTACATCTCAGCTGACTTTTATAACTTGCATAATACACTGGAGTTAGGTGCATGTGACTCTTTCTGATGGGTGTGCAAATCAGTTTTATCCATCAGTAAAATTTAGATAAAGTCACACTAGCAAATGGAGTAAATTAGCAGGAAAAAGACGTGTGTGTCAGAACCTTCAAAAGTCAGTTAAAAGAGAATGTGATTTATTTTTGGATCTTTTATCTCCAAGCATAATGCCCAGGACACTAATAGGTACATAAACATTTGCTGAATTGGTGAATTAATGAAGTAAACCAGTTTGTTTTAGTGAGACTCTAGAGAATTCAGATTATAGTTCAAGAAGCTAAGTTACTACAAGGTGAATTTTGAGTAATTTTCGAAATAGTTAATGATAATTAGCAATTCCACTTGAAAATGAATACATATTATTCAATAATATTAGTGCATTATACCTTATTAAACATAATAAACAGCAAATTTATCCCCATCAAAATATTTATACATATATTATGTATAAATTATACTTAATTAAATTTAATTAAAGCTTCGCATACTCCTCTGTGCTCCAATATTTAGTTTTTCTTTTAAAATAAGTTTGATTCTGCATAGGGAATCCCTAGGGAAAGAAGAGACTCCAGGTGACTTGTTCCTCCCTAAGGAAGGCTAGAGCTGGGGAGGGAGGTGAAACTACAAAAAAAAAAAAAAAAAAAAAAAAAAAAAAAAAAAAAAAAAAAAAAAAAAAAAAAAAAAA
>PVHY01006847.1:0-14365 GCA_004024945.1 Uropsilus gracilis | reverse complement strand
GGAGACTTTATCTTAATTTGGATTTGGATTTTGCACCTTTTTTTTCAAACTTTCATGGCCCATTTCCTCCCTTTCCTATGGTTCCCACTGGAAGGTGTCTTAGACTGGGGAGAGCTTTCAGGCTTCAGGGGTCCTGCTTTAGGCCAACCTTGTTTGGTTGGGTAATTTCTGCACAGGGAATGGGTAACTTTGGGAGATTCATTTGGAAACCGTCTAACTATATGCTTTCTAGTCTCTTCATTGGGCAATAATTGCATTAACATGCTTTGTTATTGAAGGTTTTAAAAACTAGAGTGTGTTCTGTCTTTATGTGGCAGAAGGTAGAGCCCAATTAGCAAAGGCAGGTTTGGGGGTCCCAAGCTACCTCTCATTCTGTCCATGAAGAGTTACAAATTTGCCATTTGCTCTCACAGATATTAGCAGTAGCACCATTCCATGGTTGGGGGAGAGCGAAATTCTTTAAGAAAAAAAAAATTGATTGCTCACTTGGAGTTTCACACTGTCCTTCTATAAATAAATTAACATCAATTGGATGTTTATCTACAGGAAAAAGATGGACAATCATTGGGACTAAGCAGGGCAACTTAGTTCAATAAAACTACAATGCGAGTCACATATACGATGCAACATCTTCTAGTAGTTACAGTAATCTAAGTAATACATAGGTGAACTAATTTCACAGTAATTTAATACTATCAATATTATGGTGATATTATCAATGACATCATGAATAGTTAATATTATCAATGACAACATGAAGAAATATAAAATTAATGTGAGATTTTTTGTTTCTTTTTTATAGCAAAATTTATAGCAAATTGTAAAGTCCAATATTTTATATTTTTAATATCTTAGTTTAGATTATATTTCAAGTCATCAATAACAACATGCTGCTTGTGGTCAGCATATTAAACAGCATAGATCTACAGGTTCAGAATACAAAATTATAAATATTTAAACATTTTTAATTTAATTGTTTGAATTAAAAATACTTTATTTTTGATATTTTTATTTGCTATGAATGAACCAATGAGTCAAGCCTATTTCTACCTTATTGTATTATTGGGTCCTGTATATATATTTGATAATAATAGGAAGAAGCTAGACCTGATATACAATGATTAATAAAATTATTCCTAAGCATTTTATAAAATGAATGCAAAAAATAAACAACACTTAAAAATAATAGCTTGATTCTTGGAATTTATAAGTCAAGGTTTTACCTGTAAAAAAAAAAAGTGTGCTTTTTTTGTCTTATGATATTACTGAAATTAGCTTACCTTAACTTTTATTCAGAATTTCAATATTGGAAAAAAATACTGATTTTATAATCTTGCTGAAGAAACTTAAATATGTGCTCCACAGCTAAGGTCTTGCATCACATAATTCAAAACAGTAAGAAAAAAATGGCCATGTTATCAAACTCTGAAATAATGGCATACATTAGAAATGTTGACAGAATTTTAATTGTAGCAGCATGAAGTGTGTTGTTATAGGTACAATACATCATCAATAAATAGGAGTTTAGGATGCAGCTTTCTGCCTTGACTTTCAAGCTCCAACTGTGTTTTGATCAACAGCCCATAAATAATATAACTTAGAAGCCTTGAGAAGAGACTATGTAGACATAATTAACCCCATATGATATATGGAGGAAAGAGAGATCTATAATTGGCACCATAGTCTCAAACTCAGTCACCTTTTTTTGAGAAAATTCACTTACTTTAACACATCAGATTTCAGTCAGTCTCAGGTAGCTAATATTTATCTTTCTTTTATTTATGATTTCATTATATAGGCTTATGTTATATAAACTTAGGTATTGGTCAAGTACAGGTCTTTAATATTTGAGTGTCAAAGGTCTCTTAGAAAAAGTTCAGCTGATTATAAGATGGATAACCCTGCACTAGTGAAAAGTAAAAAGTTCACACTACAATGCCAGAGGAAAACAGATAAAGATGAGCTTATTATGTGTGTAGTTATATTCTCACTTCTTTGAGGTCATGTTCTAGCACATACTTCAAAGATTAAGCTAATTGTCCGAAATTACTAAATAACTATAGAAGATCTGTCACTGGAAATTAATTGAATGATTAGTTCAGTGTTTTGTGGCTTCTTTTTTTCAATTCTGCAATTTTATTAGTTACTTCTAGTTGATGTAATTATGTTTTGCCTGCTACAATCTTCTGGTGACTGTCACAACTATTCAGTAATACTCTACACCTACCTTACAGTTTGCTCAGCAAAATTACTCACAAAGCAAAAGAGATTATGAAAATTTTTAGCTATTATAAAAGAATGCCTAACTATGTTACCTTTAGTTGATAAAAGAAAGCTAAATCTTAAGTCGACTTTGAGAAGAATAAACTGACCACTTTTTGAAAGCTTTACTTGAGATCTTTTTGGAGGTTCTAGCAGGGGAGCACAGCTATTCATACACCCTTACCCAAAGAATAGTCTGTCTCTATTCCAGGAAGGCCACACTCTGACTGAGTGTGCAGCTTGGGGAGGGATGCGCATGGAGTAGTGAGCGAGGAAGGGGACCCACCCTGCCAGCCAGCCAGATCAGCTGAATCAACTCTGGTGATCAATGGGATGACAGATGTTACAGCCAGATCACCCTCACATCCTAGAAAGCTTTCCTTGAGAAATGGTTTTCAATTTTCCCACACCCTTTACAGAGAAAAAAAAAAATCTACTAAGTACATAGGCACTATGTAAATACCACCACCTTCATTCTGGGTGGTTCTACCCAGCTGAAGAAAACAGAAAAAAAAGAAAAAAAAAAAAAGGACACTTACTCTTCAGTAATTGTAACTCTCTTGGGATATATCACTTGTAATGTTATTTTACAGTTGTATTCAAATATGCTTTATTTGTATTAGATTATAAGGTTGGAGGAAACACAATGACACAATAGCAGAAAGGGAGTACTAGCCCTAAAAAACAGGAAATGCAAAGATTGGAATTATTAAAACTAAGAACCAAAGAGAACGTGTTCCATGAAACAGAAACTTGAACTTCTAAATAAAGGTCACTACTCATTTCTTAATGTCTCTAAGTTCAGAGATGAGACCCTGCCAAATTGGGACCGAGACCTGTGAGGAAGGGGCTTTAGTCAGCTGATGTCTGATGAGCTGATCTCTCTGAGGAGAAGACTGAAGTTGGTTTAGCTAATGTTGGGGGGAGTGTGAATCAAAATTAATTGCCACTACCAAAATGAACTGTCACGATGTGATGAAAAAGCAATACAAATAACATTGAAAAGAGTGACGAGATGGGAAAAGGGATTAAAAATAGCAACAAAATGCAAACAGAAAGAAACAGCATATCTTCCTCCTCCAGGCTTCTGGTTTTCCTTTAGTGCCTCTCAAGAAAGTCTAATGAAGAGGAAGCTGGCCAAGCAGAATGTGGTTTGTAGAGCATCAGCCCCTGGTTCACAGCTTAGTGGGGCAGGATGGAATTGAAGCTAAATGACTATAATTTAATAATGGCACATCCTATCATAACAAAGCCATTGTCTAATTCATTTTCATTCCTTACATTATCTTATATTTTGAAGAATGGTGGCCCCAAACATATTTCTACATCCTAATGCCCAAGAGCTGTAAATTTTACTTTATTTGAAAAAAAATAATGTCCAGACAGATGTTATTAAGTCAAGAGTCTGATGTGAAGAGCTCATCTTAGATTGTCTGCATGGAGCCGGCATCCAGTCACAAATGTCCTGTAAGAAGAGGTGGAAAGGAATCATGTGGAGCTACAGAGAAGAGAAGACCACCATGTGAAAACTGAAGTAGACATGAGTAAGGGGATGCTTCAGTCAACAGAAGCTAGAACAGAAGATGGATGAATTATTTCTTAGATTGTCCTAGGAGAGCATGGGTTGCTTCCACCTTTAGTATAATCTGCTGGTCTTCTGACCTGGGAGAGAATAAACTTTTGCTATTCTAAGCCAGTTCTCTCTCTCTCTCTCTCTCTCTCTCTCTCTCTCTCTCTCTCTCTCTCTCTCTCTCTCTCTCTCTCTTTTGTGATTTGTTATCAAAGCCACAGGAAACAACTAAACTTAGGTATCCCTTATACATAAGAGATGCTGTTTAATTTTTTATGATATTAAAAAATAAAATAGTAATCATGAAACTTTATTTGCAGTTTTCTTTATTTAGAAAAAATGTAAATATAACTGAATTGAGATCAAAGAAATCTGACTAAACTTAATCAAAGTTGTATGCAAAATGAAAATATTTGAGTCTAAGAATTAAATTCTATGAATTATCAAGTGTTTCACTTCTGATAGGTAGTTTTATATATGGGTGCATATATATAATAGAAAAATATGTAATAAAATTAAGCAAAAGTATCAGCCTCTAGAAAATAAATTACAAAAGTGTTTTAATTATGTTTTAATTCTTGATTTTCAAAAATAAAAAAAATGGTTTCTATTTAATCATTTGATATTCTACTTTAGAAAGGAAAAACTGACACTGTCAGGTTTTAAAAAATGTTTACTCTTAATTCTTTTTAAAAAGATTTAATTTCATGAGAAGAAAGGGACAAATTGGGAATTTGCAACAGCTTACAAAGAGAATACTTAATATGTGATGCATATTTTACTTTCTTCCCTTAGCATTAGCAACTAACAAGGCTACATTTTATTAGATTTTGAATAATATTGTGCAAAATTACACTGAGTTAGCATATCTTCCAAACTCCCTTGTGGAACATATGTAAGCTTGATTAGAAAATGAGACCTACTATGATTAACAATAAAAATGTTGGAGACACTTTACCTGGCACATTTGAAGGCTATTCCTTCCAAAAATATTTGGCCATGTTTCCTCTCATTTTACAATATTGTTTAAAGAGCCAATTGCTATTTTTGTGTAGTTATTTCTGGATGAGAGAAAGAAGGCAAGGTGAATTTTTAGTCTATATTAGTACTGACCAAATATAATTAGACAGATACAAACAGAATTTCTTCCCAATACTATTTAAACAATTAAAGTTTTTAAGCAAAGGTATTCTTACCTTATCATTGATATTATTTAAGCTGAAATCAGCAGGTCCCCACTAGATAACACATTAATTCATTCAGTTTGCATTATAGTTGTTAAAAATCCACTGTTCAGGAGAAAAATAAAGCCAGAATTTCTTGATTTCTCTCTTCTTCACCTTCACATCTAATCCAGTACTAAGTTCTATAGATTCTACCTCCAAAATGCAACAAATTCACCTTTTCTCTGCATCCAGTTCCACCAAGATGATCTCTGGTGATGGTAAATTTTAGTGTGAATGTCGCTATGTGATGCTGTGAAGGGTATGATAGAATTTTAATTTGCATGTTGCTATGAAGGTATGTCTTGAAATACTAACACTTGCAACCAGTTGACGTTAGTGGCAGACAGTATCCTTGATAATGTGACTGGAATTCATTCAACTCTTTCTCAAATCTTTAAGAGTGAAATCTGAGGCCACCTGGAGAAAGTAGGAATTTTGTCTCAAGAATGTGGGGAAAAAAGGATCAGGGAAAACATAAAACTTGCAGAATTTCTGTCCGAAAGGAAATTCATTATAATTCAGCATACCACATAATAGCTTGAGTGGAATCATATCACCAACCTTCACCACCAGTTGCAAAACAAGGATCCAAAAATTACACATCATGAAGACTATAGCTCATTTTGCTCAATAGAGTAGTCAATAAATGCTTTCAGAGCATTATAAAGATAGACAATTTGAATCAATCCTCATGCAGGATCTGGGAGGCAGAAAAGGAAATGAAAGCGTACCACTCAGCAATGGTGAGAGACAAGTAGGTAGATGGAAGATATGAGATTCGCAGGGTTTCTCCTGAAAATTGCCTATTTGAGAACGGAGGTATTACTGATGATTTTCCTTCAGTTCTGGTGTTCCTGAAGTCACAAATTAGACTTTCTTGACTTTGGTATCTCCAACAATTCTGAGGACATACATACCTCTAATTATTTTAAAATAATTCCTCCTTTAAACACCTAGATTGCTTTCTAGTTTTCTTGTTAAGATGTGCTTGACAGATGGAAGGCAATACTACAATTTCCAAGAATATCATTTGGAATTTTGTGTTTTTATGAGATTTGCATCAATTATACATTGATTTGTATATGTTTTTAGTACAAATTATAAACTATGGGATAAGTAGTGCTTCATTTTACCCTATTCTTATATGTCTACAAGTAGTTAATCTCAGTATGTTTATAATTTACAGAGTCTCCCCTCCTTTTTTTTTGGTCATCATTTGGAAATGTGGTTATGGATCATTAGTATACAAGCAATACACTAGCAATAATGCAGGTCACCTTGAGGTAACCATGGGAATGGGAGCTTGTATAGCCTCCACAAGTAGAGTGACTCATGTGCACTTCCATTTGAATAAAAGATTCTACTAGAATGGGAGAGAGGAATAAATCTGTGTTATATAGAATTGTACTTATAGATACCCAGGCCTTCCTAAGCATGCCATGTCATTGTGATATTTCTGACCCATAGGTTTTATTTGTGTGGAATTAAGATCTACTTTCATATTTTAAGAAGAAAACACTGCACCAATAAAATAGATATTATCAACTAAAATTATTTCTAGACATTTGATATACTACACATATGATTTCTATGGCAATCAGTCATTTAATTTTATTAGCTAATAAAATGAAATGTTAGATGTATCAGTGTGCACAAAGAAGATAGTGAACCCTTTCTCTTAATTTTCTGTAGATCATATTAAACCAGCAAGATATTTATACCCACAGGAGTGCTAATATATGTGGTACTAATGGGAGACAAAATAACTGACAGAATAAAAAGAGAGAAATGAATGTTACATTTTTTTTAACTTGGTTTCATGGAGAACCTAGATATTTACATTTTTCTCCCTGATTAAAAAAAAATATTTCAGTACTTTTAATAAATTAGAAGCCAGTTACTGTCTTTATAAATAATTCCTCAATTTATACTTACATTATCTTAGACACTGGACAGTTTTCAAGTTCTAATTTAATTTATTTTTTTTAAATCATGCAAGTTTAGTGACTTGTAGGATTACTGGATTGGTAGTATACCCTTTAGATCTTATGATCACTTCTTTAAAATCCTGATCTAATGGTTTCCTATAGCACATTTTTATTTATGCAAAAACATTTTTGGTCACAATATGTGAGATATTTAGACCAATGTCCATCCACTTGTATCTAAGCTTCAGGAGCTATAGAAGAATAGGCATGAATTAAGAGACACAATATTTTATGGCTCTAGGACTTGTTTTTTCCTAAAATAGGGGTAGGTTTGGTGCCATACAATGCATGTTTGCAGCCATTAGTGTTAAGAGATATAATTCTGCAGATGCAGAATATATGAGACTTAACAAGTTCATATGCAAATTTATTTCTTTAATATTTGACTATATACCAATCCAAGAGACTTACTGGTGACTTCTTTTGAGTAGTTAGCAATAATTTGGTGGAACCTGTGCAGCAGTGTCTAGTAAAAGAGCAAAGAGATTCAAATTCCATTTCTGACACATATTCACATTGAATTTTCTTCTGTTTAAGAGAACAGTTAAGACCACTGTTGCAATAATTTTAGAAGGGTTACAGATACTGTATGAAAATATGCAGTATAATGTCTGATACAAAATAATACATCCCTGTGACAAATATTATTACATTTATAACACTGAGGCTATTCTTAGTCTTAATATTACTAAGTGCACTAGCCTATCACAACTCACACTCATGGTAAAAATGTGTGGGTTTTGGCTTCCAAATATGACAACAATATTTTTTTCTCACTTTGGATAGAAAGAAACCTCACGTTGGAAAGACAAGTTTTTGTAAAATAAGAATAGTTGTGCAAACATGGATGTCTATTTTTATACTTGCAGATTGGGTCTCATACTAATTAGCCTGATAAAATGATCATTTAAATTAAAATTTTTAAACAAATGTGTCAATATCTAATCCAATCATAATGATTATGACCTGTCACAATGGGATATGTTCTTTATGATAGTAATTACTAAATAAGACATTGAAAAAGAGATTGAGACTTTAATGTATCAAATTTGACTCTTAAAATTAGGCATTTTTTGGCTCCTTTTAGAAGTAAAACAATATATATGAAAAGGATAGATAATTATAAAGCAAATGTATATGCTTATTCATAAGAGCATAAAAGGGAATGTATATATAATGATCAGCATTACAAAGATTTTGTATATGTGCCAGGTCTTCAACCCAAAGGAAATTTTACACTGTGTAGATTATAAACCTCTATTTAGGCATAGATTCTTTTGTGAAAGTGGCCACTAGCTATTAAAAATTTTTTAAAAGCATTATGGTAATTCTTAATCACCAGTCTTTTTTTTTTTTTTTTCATAGTCTAAAGAAATCAGAGGCATTGCTGATAGAATTAATGACAAGGGAAACAATAGTGGGATTTTAGCTCCATTCAGACCACCCACACCTCAAAAAAGGAAAAAGTACAACCCGAACAAAGTAGTTATTATCCCAATCAAATACTGAACATGAGGTTCCACTAGTACTTATATAACTAACTCTAATTAAAACAACATGGAAACTATATAATGTGTTCAGTGCTATTCTGAAATACTCTCTGGGGCTTGGGTTGCAATCTCTTAAAAATCTTAAAATCAAATGTTTAGAGGGAATATATAGCTGGAAATCTGATGAAAGGGTATCTTAAATTATGTCCTATCTAATATCAGGGCTTGCCTAAGTGTAAACCAGTTCCGACATCTTTCAAAAGCAAAGTTTTAGGAGCTTTCCTGTTTGAAAAGTATTTTAAATGAATTACTTGTTTTGTTTATTCTTGGCTCAAGGCAAAAGCATCTTGACATTTACATTGCTATTTTACTGCTTCTAAGGATGGTAACAACAAAAAAAAAGTCTTATCTTGAATTGGCTTGAAATTGTCCTCTGAACTTTCACAAAGGCATTGTGTAGCTATGCTGGAAATGACTTCTTTAATTAGGAACCTCCTCCACAGCATTTATAAGGACACAAACCCTGACTCACATGTGTATACGTTGGTACATGTGTGTGAGCATGCACACACACACACACACACGCTTGTCCCTCAATGAACACATAGGGTATACTCCCAAAATCACTGATTAAACCTTTATTTGTAATTTTTCAGAAGTATTTTCTGAGTTAAAACATTTACAATATTATAAATATAGTTGGTTAGGCAGCCCATAACAGAATACTTAATTGTAATATATGTATATATGTATGTATGTATATATGTATGTGTATATGTATGTGTGTGTACAATAGTGTGTGTACAAAAAGAAAAACAAGGTAATATAGTCAAAATCTATAGCTTGTTTTAAAAATATGTAACCTTTAATATGTTCTAAATGGAGATGCTGAGAATGTTAACTTTGCCAGAATCTGTTTTCTATCTAGCGACCTAAACACTGAGTCATATTGCTCCTTCTCAAATTCTCTGGACCCTTAAATCAAAACCACTGAAATACAGCTACAATGATTCAGTCTCTTTTTCTCCTCTCCTTCAAACCACAACCAATTTCCTTTCAGTTGGTAAAATGATTCCATTGCACCACCTAACCACAGTCAATATATACAAAACTGTAAATATATGATGAAGGCTTAGAGTAGAAAATTTGAGAAGGTAGCATCACAAGATCAAAAACTAGCTCCCACAGGCTGGAAGCTGGACATGGGGCTAGAAATGATTGATACGGTTATTAAACAACAAGTTCTATAGAGAAAGTAAGGATCCAGAGGCACAGTCTGAGATGCGGACCAGGTAGGCAGGGTATTGAGGGTCAATTTCAAAGAATCACCAGTAGTTCCAAATTGCCCTGGTTGAAAATATGGAAGATGTCCTTAGGTTTCAATGCTAGGTATAATCAATGCAGTTAATAATCCCACAAAGGAATAATCTCTCCCAAAAGAAAGAAAGCTATGTTCCTGCTAGCAAGAAGAAGTAGTACTGCCTGTCCATGTTTATGCAGGTATTTCTCTTCACTAGGTTTCTCTCTTTACAAACTCACCTCCCAAGGAAGGCTTTTATTATTAAACCAACCCTCTCCTCTCCCCCCAAATCTTAGAAGACCTCTCTTCCAATGAACTGTCCCTTTTAGGAGCAGCTCTTTCTGTTCACTTGTGCCTGTGCAAGCAAGCACCCTTTATTTCCTTTTTTTTTATAATAAACCTGCCTTTTTGAATATAACTAAATATTTCTAACTTGTGGGGAAAATTTTCTGGCTAAATTCTCAGTATTCCCTTGAAGTGAAAGTTTTCTGAGGGGGAACCCACAGACCCTGGTCTCTTAATCTGACACCTCTTGAAACAGAGAGCAGTATAGGCATACACATAGACTTAGATGACAATGGAAAGTCAAATAAATCCTAATTAGCTTCTATTGTTTAATTGCTATCTCTTTAAATGTGTTAGGAAACGAAATATAAATATTTTCACAGATATTTATTTCAGTGGTGACTAGAATTTAATGTTGCTAATATATTGCACTCAAATATTGCAGTTGCCTATTAATAGAAAACAATCATATTTTTGCTGAGAACAGTTTTGATATCTCAAGTTTTTCTATTTGTAAACTAAAAGTTTATATCAATGAAATGATCTTTCTATGACTTAGCATGTAAAACGATTCATTTAAATAATGGGGATAACACTATTAAGTGCTCGCCCATGCTTAAGAATGTTTAGGCTGGTACAGGGATAAATGGAAAAGGAAATACAGAGATGGAGCAATAGCTCTGAGAACTCATGTCTTTAAGCACTCCAAATTGTCCAATTTTGAAAAAAACTGGGGATTTTGCTGAAATTTGCTGAAATAATCTAGGAAGGACTCATAATCATAAACTACTGTATCTCAAGCATAAAATGGTTGGTGCCCAAATCTAGAAAGAGATTTTGCTATAGCACAGGGTGAGGGGTACCCCAGGACATCAAAACCTGCCTGAGATAATGGGTTCTGCCATCCACCATATTGAGGCAAATCTTACAAAAAGGAACTTTAATACAATTAGTGTACAATAGAAAGAAGAGAAAGGAAAGAATATAGTTTCCATATCAACTTGAGGATTCCCTTTCCCCTTTGGGCAAACAGGACTGGGTCAAAGCAGGAGTATGGAAGCACAAAAGCTTTCAAAAGTCAAAAACATCTTCTGATGGGGAAACCATGACTGGAGCAGAAGAGCCAGGAAAGTAGAAAATAAAAATCAGTTAAAAGGCTGTCATTGTCAACCTCCCCAGGAGTCTCTCACCCATCTCTCTGTCTCTTTCAAAGGTCTCCTTCCATGTCCCCCAAGACCCTGGCACAAGTCCAAGGCTAAGAATCAAGCATAGCTTTTCACATGTATCTTTATGTTCCATGTGCCTCCTTCAGGTCTTCTTGCTTCCTTTCTAACTTCTTCCAGGCTCCTCTACAACTTTCCCCCTCACTCAGTTCCACCCTTCCTTGGGGTTGGGTAGGGAACCTGGACTCCCTTTTTTTTCATGGGGACAACCTTGTTGTAGTTTCAGTCAATAAAACATAATATATGGAAGAGAATATACCCCCAAGGACTATGAAGCTATAGAATATTTCCTAAACAACAAATGAAAGTGGCTTGAAAGAAGACTCCCAATGAAAGATGTTTGTCATTTAGAGGGTTCAAATTTATTTTGGGTACTAAATTCTACTTTAATAATACATTTATTCTTTTAAGGGCTGGGCATGGTGACTCGTGCCTGTAAGCTTCAGCCTATGAAGGCGCCCGAGCTAGGGATTGTGGTTCACGTCCTGCCTGGGGCCCGTAGTGAGACCTAGTCCCCAAAAAATAGTTGGGTGTGGTGGCGCACGCCTGTAATCCCAGCTACCTGGAAAGCTGAGGCTGGGAATTGCTTGAGTCTGTGGTACCCTGGGCAACGAGAGCCTGCGGTTCCACGTGCAAAAATAGCGAGACCTAGTCTCAAAAAAAAAAAAAAAAAAAAAAAAAAAAAAAAAAAAAAAAAAAAAAAAAAAAAAAAAACCCAAAAAACAAAAAACCAAAAAAAACAATACACTTTATTCCATTTTCCCTCAAAATGCCTAATATTTGACAAGGTGTCATAACTCTCAAACACACAAGTTTCTGACAACTATTTAGGGGAAGGGATTATTTATTGAAAATTAAAAATGAAAGAAATACCTCACTGCAATTCTGAAGGAGAGGTCATGTGCAATATTTCTCACTTTGTTTACAAAGATAAGGGAAAGAAACTCTGAAATCAAGAACCCTATCAGAAACTGAAAAACAATGTAATAGTATAAAATTGATTCCCTCCCCCAAAATTATTTTTATTTTCTTTGTATAGATTTCTAAAGTTTATAAATTATCTCCTCACATTGTATCTTCATATAACCTAATCATATCCTAGTATCTTATCTAAATGTATATATTAAACACTTTGAGAGTCTCTATTTTAGAGAGGAAGAATTATCAAAGGTGCTAATTAGCTTGCACAGAGTCATGTACATAGTAAAATATACATTTTCCACTCAAACTCTTTCCCACTTTTATAAATCCCATATCCAGTGGTCTTGCTGTTAGAGATGAAAAGGGGTGTGCCTTGCACACTGTCACAGCACACAGCTACATGTCTGCCATACTGCAGTCCAGCTGGGACTGTCCTTTGCTAAAAGGACCAGGGAAGATCTGACAGGTTCACAAGCCCTGGAAGATAACTACAAGTTTCTGTCCTCCACACTTGTTCCAAAAGAAGAGGGCTTGATACAGTTAGAACCCTAACAGTATGTGTGATGGGAACAGCATACATAGTTGAGAGGGATCCCTTACCAAGCAAAAAGGGAAAAGAGAATCTAACTTCCTCTCGCCCCAGCTTTACTTCTCAGGGCAACTCCTGGCATTCCTGAGGCTGCCCACTTCCTTCTGCAAAGTTTGTCCTATCACTTCCTAATAAACTTTGCCAACTGGTTTAATGGTGTTTGGTGAAAATCCTTTCTAGGACACCAAGGGCCCTTGGGTGTTGCAGCCACTATCATCCTTAGTATGATAATCTATGGTATTTATAGTTCTGAAATCTCTTCCATTGTGGATAAGTGATATTCTCATAATAAATGATTTTATTAAAAGAATATTACACAAAAGACAGAAAATAATAGTCAAAAGAGGAAAGACAATTCAAGTGGGAAAATTAATCTTTTCAATAAATGGTGCTGGAACAACATGGGTTCTACAAGCAAAAATATGAAGTCTAGACAGAGAAATTATACTTATGATAAAAAATAAACTCAATCAAGATCCCAATCCAAATGTGAAATAGAAAACTAAAAAATATCTAGAAAACAATACAGGTGGAAGATATCTAGGTGTTTTGGGTTTGATGATGAATTTGTAATTACAACACCTAGAGCATAATCCATCAAAGAAATATTGATAAGTAGGATTTCATTAAAATTCAATTTTGTTTTTTTCTTTTTATCCACTTTTAAAATTTTAATTTAACTTTTAAAAAATTTGCATATATGTATATGTATATTACATTATTCCATTATTGTGTACCCCAGGGTTTTCCCACTTCACTAACATTTGTTAACCATCTTGACCTTTTGTGCTCTTCACCTACCCCACCTTCTTCCCCTTCCTCCTCACTCCCTCCTTGGTTCAGTCCCATTGGTTGTTTTCATTCTTTCTTTCATTTTTATCATTATAAGGTTTATTCCGGTTGACAATTTAGGCCATAGAAATGTACATGAAATTTCCATAAAAGGGATGAGTATGTGGGGGGTTAGGAGAGTGGAGATGGGAGGGAGTGGTCAGGGAGGGAAGATGGTGGGTGGTTCCCAGGGAATACAAAGATGTGAAACACATATATAAAAAAAATAATTAATTAAGAAAAAAAGGAATCAGTACAATTTCTACCCTGGGGAGAAGCAGCTCTCCTGCCTGCCTGGCACTATGCAGATGGCTCTCTTTTTCTTTCTCCATTCCCTAATAACCCGTCCCTTTTTTCACTTTTTTTTAAATTAAATTTAATTTTTTAAAAATTTGCATATGTAATGTATATTTACATTTATTTACATTAGTCCATTATTGTGTACCCCGGGGCTTTCCCACTTCACTAACATTTGTTAACTATCCTGATCTTTCGTGCTTTTCACCTCCCCTACCTTGTTCCCCCTCCTCCTCTCTCGCTCCATGGTTCAGTCCCATTGGTTGTTTTCATTCTTTCTTATTTGTTTGTTTGCTTTTCCCTGTATCCATCATGTAAGTGAGACCATCCTGTACTTCTCTTTTTCTTTTTGACTTATTTCTGCTAATATGAGTCTTTCTAGT
>PVHY01006846.1:0-71485 GCA_004024945.1 Uropsilus gracilis | reverse complement strand
GCCCGGGGTACCACGGACTCAAGCCATTCCCAGCCTCAGCTTCCCAGGTAGCTGGGATTACAGGTGTGCGCCACCACGCCCAGCTGTTTTTTTGGAACCAGGTCTCACTACGGGCCCCAGGCGGGACTCGAACCGCGATCCCTGGCCCCGGCCGCTTCATAGGCTGAAGCTTACAAGCACGAGCCACCGTGCCCGGCCGGTAGGAAAAATTTTTAAAAAGAAGCCAGTCACAAAAGGCCAGCTTCACATGATTCCATGTTCATGTAACATCCAGAAAAGGCAAAACCATAAAGACATTAAGTGCAAAGCTTTTATTTCTCATGTTTTTCACAATGACGTTATTTGAGTTCACATAATATGAATGGTCTAAGGATTCAAAAGTTAAAAGTCTGGTAGAAAAAAGACAATCACAGTCTTAAAACTGAAGGTACCCAGGTCTCTCCCAGGACTGTCAAGCCAGTCCCAGGTCTGGTTGTGATTGAGACTAGCATTGCAGAGAAAACGCACTGACTTTGAAAACAGCTGTCATGATGGATGCTCATGGACCAAGCATTCTTGTTCACCATACTTTATCTCTAAATGTCCCTGCCATGCCAGTGCTCAAAGAACATAAATGCTGGATAGGGGAAAACACAGGTGCCCCTGTTATACAATTCTTTGCCTCTGTAATAACTCATTTGTTTGCTATCTTTGGAAAACAGTGTGACACATTTTCAAGATGAGATAAAATAGAAAAGACTATAACCTCCTGCCCACCCCTTAACTAGAGGATTGTGGCCAACACAATTGTCTGCGTAACCAGGTTCTATAATTGTTTTAAGAGGTACAACCCTTATTTAAAGGCCCACACTTGACAGGTAAGGAGACCCTTAAAACTGAGCTAGAACTTTTTTCCTTTTATTTCTGCAACTTTTAACTATCTGTAAACCCATAAAGCAGGAGGGGACAGGAAATGTTAGAGAAAGACATCACATTCCAGAAAAGAGAGATTTATTTTAAAGCAAGTTTGAAAAGATTCCAAAGGTCCAACACCACCTTGAGATTGAGGTCCACCTTCCCCACCAACCTGAGCTTCCTGAAGGCAGAGACTGAACCTACATGGTTACCATTATTCCCCAAACAATACCCAATAATACAAGAAATACACCCAAGATATAGTCATTAGAATGTAGAGACAGAGGAACGAAAGGGGAGGAAGAGGTTAGCAAACTGAAAGGTAAAACCCTGCCAAGAAAACCCCAAGCCTCTGATCCTAAGATATATTTTTAGGTTCCGAATTCTTGATGCTCAGTCATTTGGGACATTGATCCTGGAGAAACTGACCCTCCCAGGGCCAATTCTTATAGATAGCAGACAACGCCCTTGCAAGTGCATTGCTGATATAGAAACCAACCAATACAGCGCACACAACACCAGCCATCTCCTTTATCAAACTCTCATGCACCACGTCAGTATTCTGGCTGCCACAAATCACCCCATGACTAGGTGCTATACAAGTAGAGAGTACCCTTATAGCTCAGAGTTTACTGACATTAATCAAACTATCCAATCCTAAATTGTACTGACCTTGCCTCATCCATTCTTTCCCTTGAAACGTCCACCAAAATGCTCTGAACCATTCTCTGCCCTTTCCTGCCTTCTGACTGTTGTTGTTTCTTTCCCAGGTGGCCCTGATGGTGCAGTACCTCCAGTATTCAAGGTCTGTGAGCACAAGTTTCTTTCTTCATGACCATGATGTTGTGTCTGTTGTCTTACCACACCTGATGAAAACAACTACATTTTTCATGTGTCACCTTTTTTTATTTTTTTCTTTTTTTTTTTTTTTTTTTTTTTTTTTTTTTTTTTAGAGAGACTAGGTCTCGTTATGTTGCCCAGGGTAGTCCTGATCCTGGGGACTCAAGTGATCCCCAGTTTCAGCCTCCCAGGTAGCTAGGATTACAGGCACCCACCCCTGCACCCAGCTGCTTTTTTGAGACTAGTCTCAGTATGTTGCCTGGCATAGTCTTGAATCCATGAACTCAAGCATTCCCAGGCCTCTTGCCTCCAAGTGCTTGGACTACAGGTACGCGCCACCACGCCCGTCCTCACATTTTTTTCTACAGAAATTGACCTCCAGCTAAATAATGGGGATGTATGAAGAAGAGAGATAGAATATGGGATTTTTTTCTTGTAATATTTATCTCATAAAGCAAAGGGAATCTTGAAAACAGCAAAACCACACACAAAAGAACAAACAGCCCACCTCTTCACATCAAAGCAAAGATACAAGTCATTCGAGGAGAGGCTCTTTTTCTCCTTGGGTACACCTTGGGTTAGTCCTAAGTACAGTTTGATCTTGGATTTTTAAAAAAAAAACTGTCCAGAGAACCTGTTTCAGTTTCCGGTTAAGAGAAAATGAAATCAACAATGGCAACCTTCACTTCCTTTCTTGTAAGCAATACAAGTAGCATTCAGCAGTTTTCTCTAGAGCCGAGTCATTGCTAACATTAGTGCTAAAGGTGATTAAACAGCAGTATGAATTTCTGAGTGTGAAAATGGAGAGGTTGTCATAGACATAGGGAGGGCATACAAGGAAAGGGTAAGCCTTCCTCCAAAGACACGGCTGGCTATCAGCCCCATGCAGGCATAGCTACGAAGAGCAGCTCTACCACCAAAAATAGGTTTATTGTCTCAGAAGATGCCTATTAAATATTCTCATGGGAGACTATAACAAGCAGTGGAGTTTTGGGAGCTAAATCAAAAGTGAAACCTCTTCAAAAGCGGAGTGAACTGTCTTTAAATTTGATTTCCATATAAATGTTACTGAAATAAAAGAGAAATCTCATTCAATTTTGTCTTTATTTCTCTGTATATACATATATGTGCACATACAGAAGTGTATATATATATACACCTACATATATACATAAATATATATGCATACATATATATAGATATACAAATTTTATTCAGAATGGCCACCATCACACTCAAAGAGTTATACAATACATATCCCCAGATTTCATAGATGTGTTTCTGGCTTATTTTACAATAGCTTATTAGAATCACTCTTACAAGCACATTTTACTCATTCACAGTATTATAAAAAGAACATGTGTTTCTATATCTTATAGGACAAAAGTCTACATTCCACTGAATGCAGGATTGTATTTTGTTGATTTGAAAGAGCATGATGCATACAGATTTTTTTATTATCACCACAAATCATACCCACCACCAAAACATGTATAGTCTAGTTCCATCATCTACTAGTGCACACAGATTTCTAGCAATATTCTTTGTTTTTTCTTTATTTCTTCTGTCTTTGCTGTGCTCTTGCAGCTAGACTTTGTTTCCTTAATAGTTCAGTGATCTGATTTCAGTTTTTTATTTATTTTCTTTTGTTTTTTTCTCTCATGTAACATTGGTGAAAGATTCAAGAAAATTACACAAAGGTAGAACTAGTTTTGTGCAACAACAAGCACTTATCAAAAGATGAAAAACACTCTATAAAAACTATGAGCCCCTCTGTGGTGAGCTGAGCCTTGGTGTGATAACAGCATTCTGGGTCTCATGCACAGACTTTAGCCCTTTATAGAAATTTGCTTTTGCCCATATAACCCACAGTTATGCAGATAGATTTAAGTTTAACCACAACTGCTTCTATTGTTTAATTCTACAACGGAGAAGACATAACTTTTTAATAGGATTATTAGATCAATTGAGGGAAGGGGTGTAGTTTCTAATTCTGGCAATTTTAAGTCAAGGATACTTGGTTTTCACTGTATAAATATGATTGGCATTTTATTTCTTTTTATGTTTTTCACCATGAACGTATTTCCTTCATGGGGGAGAAGTGATTCTGTTGAATTTTAAAAATCCAGGTCCTGATCAAATGGAATCAACTATCCAGCTGCCCCTCTCCCTTTAAGGTACACTAAGGCAGATCATTCATGCATTCATTCATTCATGAACAGGAAGGTCATGTTCCCCCTCCTTAGCATAGAAATGGTTAAATACACCCAGGTGTATCATGTATATTATCCTTTTTGTTAAAACATAATAAAAATGACTAATTTTGACCCTTCTTAACTATAACATCATATCACATTGACCTCAGATTCCATCTAGATTATTTCATTGACTTGTCTGCCTTGAAAATGCCCATCCTGTCTACAGTATCTCACTACCATCCCTGTCTCAAAGTTGCCTCCATCAGTCCTTCCCTGTTCAAAACTTTCATTCACTAATTGCATGAAATTAAATACTAATTAAAACTCAAGTGTATACACAATGGAATATTACTCATCAATTAAAAATGACAAATTAGATGAATTTATGATACACACCTAGAAGAAATCATATTAGCAGAAACAAGTAAAAAAGACAAAGACAGATACCAAATGGTTTCACTATTATATGGGACATGGGAAATATAAACAAAAAGCTATTTAGTAAAGTCAAAAAAAGCTAACAACCAAATTGAAGTACACAACTCAGGGTGGGGGGCGGGACAGAGGGGGAATGGTGGGGGGGGGGAGAATCCCGGGGATTAAGAAGATGTGAAATATATATATATATATAGATTAAAATATTTTTAAAAACTCAAGTAAAATGAAAATGAATGAAACTTTTTTTGTTTGACCATCTAATTGACAACATTTAAAAAGACAAATAGCATATATTTTGGTAAGTATATTGGGGCTAACATGCAAGTAAAAAAATGCATTGTGATTATATTTTGGAAATGATAAAGAAGAATCCCTCGCACATTTCCCAGAAACATTTGCTCTCTCCCTCTTCAGTATAAAGTAGTGATTATGTCAGGGAAAGAGAAAAATATTTTTAAGATTCAAAGGTGAAGAGACACAGGCTAGACACTTGTTTTCCCTCCCCTATTTTTTCCCCACAAACCCAACTTGCAACAGAGAAAGGAGTGTGAGACTTTATTGATTTAGATTTCATTCAATCTTTTCTTAGATTGAAGGGAGCTTGAAAACTGCTTTCTTGTACAGAAGAATTTAAAGTTACAATTCATGTGTGCCAGTGTTCGTATTGAAATGACACTTAAACTTAGAAAAAGTATGCATGGAAAAGAATGAAATATATTTATCAAGTTATCTACATAGTGAATTTTTTAAGTTCCCTGCATTTTTTTTATTTCCTTTTTAGAATGAATAAAAATTATCTTTGGTCCTGGAAAAAAAAAAAACAGCTTTGTTTGAAATGCTTCAATGCACTACTTTTCTTGTTTTGCTTTTAATAACATATTATAAATGTTAAATTTCCACTTTTCTGTCACATAAAGATGGTTTTATTAATGACTATTGATTGCACGAAGCTTCTTTTCCTTTCTTATTTTTTCTAACTTTGTATTAAATCCAGTTTTCTGAGGATTTTCTTCTCAATTATGCTTCTGTTTTCCCATGTTTCCATGGTGAAGACAGCAGTAGACATTGGAAACTGTTGTCATGGATATAGATGACACTAAGTTGGCTTAAAAAGTAGGTGATGGTAAGATAATATGAAGGAATTATATAGTCTCTGATACAAAACAGTTCCTTAAAAAATAAATTTAAGTCAATAAAAGAAAACTCAGCAATGGTTTTTAATGTGTTTTATGTTTTTTGTTTGTTTTGAGACTAGGTCTCGTTATTTTTGCCCGTGGAACCCCAGGCTTTCGTTGCCCGGCGTACCACGGACTCAAGCAATCCCCAGTCTCAGCTTCCCAGGTAGCTGAGATTACAGGCATGCGCCACCACACCCAGCTTTTTTTTGGAACTAGGTCTCACTACGGGCCCCAGGCGGGACTCGAACCGCGATCCCTAGCCTCGGCCACTTCATAGGCTGAAGCTTACAGGCATGAGTCACCATGCCCAGCCTGTTTTATGTTTGTTTTTGTTTTTTTCTTTCTTTCTTTTTTGAAATTATATGCCTAGAAGGGTAGATATTGGTCAAACCTATGAGCGGAGATGTCGGTGACTCAAAACCTTAGTCTAAATTCTCATCTTAGTTACATCATTAATTTTCTGTGTTCCTTCTCTTGCCTACCTCCACAAGGGTTTCAGCCACTGAAACCGGTCCCCTGTGTTCAAAATGGTCCTCTAGATCTGGATAATGCTATTTGACAACTTTGGAAATCTTTTGCTTACAGGTTCTTAAGTCCTTCCCAGAGTATTATATATTCTGAAAACATCAAGTTGTAAAATTGTTTTGTCAGATGATTAAATTGAAGAAAAAAATAAGATTGAAAAATTGACCAAGGAATCTTAACTGAGCTGACAATAGAGAGCCAAACACAAAACATTCAACCTCTGGGGACACTGGCCAGTGGAGGAAAAACTGCAAATGCTTAGGAAGTGGCTCCCATGAGCAGGCACCGGGTGCACAGGCCTCACTGACAGCGCTTCCAAATTCCCCACATCCTTGAATTATTATCATTTCATTCAGCAGAAGAATCACGAGGTACAAAAGCCAACTGTGACTTTCCCACAGACCAGGTTAGTGAAGAACAGATCTCAGGTATGAACCCACAACTTCAGTTCTACAATTTTTCTTGATTATTTTTAAACAACTAGAAAAAAAAATTAACATTACTGTTATATAATACCATCCAAAAGTTAGAAACCTGTTTACCCATGTATGAGGTAGAGTTGGTGAAGTTTGAATAGAAAAAAGTATAAGTGAACTTGAAAAGAAAGCACTGCTCTCTATCTTTCTTCCTCTGGATAATGACCCTATAATTGTATGTATATAAAGTCATGAAAATATACACTAAAACTGATGCATTTTATCATATTTAAATGATAGCTCAGAAATACTATAGAAAAACTCAAATTGTCCTATGCAATACTGTTTTACAGCATTGTCATTGGTGGCTATGGGCAAGAATGTAATGCATTTGTTTTCATTTATTCTGAAAACATTTTTCCTTTCTGTTTTATAATGTGCAAATTCGTTATTTTTAAAGAATAATATTAACCATTTTATGACTATTTTTGGTGTCCTCATGATGTAACTGGAATAAATAGAAGTATTTTTACTTCTAAAAAAAATAGAAGTATTTTTAGCATGTTGGGTTGTTCCTAGTTTTTCTCTATTATAAATTTCTTCTTTGCAATCTTAAACCTTTATCTTTCTTTTTGTTTTGATTATTTTCTCAGGTAAATTTCTAGAAATATAATTGGTATGCCAAATTTCTCACTTTTAAAACTGAAACATATTTGAAAGTTAATTATAGAAGAATAGCGCATCAATAATAAAAACAATTCATGAAGTAAAGTCATTTTAACAAACTTTTATATACTATCTGTGAAACTTTGGCTGTGTTTGTCACTGGGAGCTGAGATTATAGGCAAATTTGGGGGGCAACTGTGTGTGTTATGCTCAGGGCAGCATAAGCACTAAGATTTGGGGTTTAAAATCCAGCTGTGCCATTTACACTAAGGAGCTTGTTTGTGTTCAGTCAAGAGCAAGAAGATTCTATTGTCACTGTGGAAGCAGACCTAGTAACACTTCTGGCTAGTTTGAGGGGTCTGGGGTTGGCCTGGACTGGGAATCCAGAATCCAGGATTGGAGTAGTCCACTGACCAACCAGGCTTCTTGATGATACTGAGCACAGAGTGACCCTGCAGAGCAGGATTGAGGTCCTAGAAGTGTGACTTAACCAAGTGTCAGAACAAGTAGAAGAGACCATCAGAGGACTCGATGGTACTCAGATGGTACATCAGATACTCTCACTTGGTATCTGCTGCTCTTGGCTACCCCTGCATAAAGACTGGGCCAAACTTGCTAGCTTCTAGACATTCTTTACACCCATCACTGAGAGGTGCCCATAACACCACCAACCTCATTCATATCTGACTATATTTTCACTGACATATGATTGTACAGATTCTGTTCTGGGGGCACATACTCTGGTGTCCTTGCCACCCTTCTTACCATAAATCCAATCCCACACAGTTTTAGAACTATTTTGGTGTTCTCATGATGTAATTGGTCTTCTATTTTTAGCATTTTGGGTTGTCTCTAATTTTTCTCTATTATAAATCTTCTTTGTAATTTTAAACCTATAATCTTTCTTTCGAAAATATAGGCAGGAACCCAAGTTGTCTGTATGCCCCCTGTCTTGAAAGGTATTTCCTTTCAATAAATATCATTTGGAAATGATAAATATCATTTGGAAAGTTGAAAAAACACAATCATGAGTTGGAGTATAGTAGGTGTTATATTTGCTAATACTTTATATTATACACTTCATTTGTTGCAAACATTCAGTCAGTTGTTTATGATTTGTCTTTGTGATGGGTCAGTGGGCAGTGAAACATCTTTATTTTTGTTTCTTTTTCAATAAAAGGAATGCATGCAATGTAGAAAACACAACAAAATGAAAATAGCTATTAGTTGTTGCTCATTTACTATATGACAAGCCCTAGTGCTAAATAAATACCTTCATTTTTGCATCGAATCACCATATCATTCTTATGAAGTAGGCATTGACATTATTAACATTATTCTCATTTTACCAAGCGGAAACTATAGCATAGAGAGGTGAAAGTCAATCTGCTAATTAAAAGATATGTTGTTAATAAGTGGCAGAGCTAGGATGATTTTAAATTCCAAAACCTAATTAGGCAATCTTATGAGGAAATTATTCCTACTGTATCTACTTCTCAAAAAAATCCTATAATCTCACCTCCCAGTGACAACAAAAATTGTATTTCCTCTTCTCCTTCTCTTACTTAGTATTATATCATTATACTATACATGGTATAATAATATAAAGACAATTCTATATTCACAATATAGTCTAGGTCCACTATTCTTTGTCAAAATCATTTAATTAACAGTCTTGAATGTATCTTTATTATACATTTTATATTATACATATTATACATACCAGGAGATAATACCTATCTCCTGGTATTAGACATTTCCTTCAGTATGTGCCCTATGTATCATGTAACAGATTTATAGAACTAGACATTCAGTTGTTGAGTGAGCCACCAGCTCCCAAAGACAGATGAAAGAAAATACTGGTAAATGGTGTATGTATGTGTCCTAATGCAAAATAAATTTCTCATTAAGATTTTCCTATCAAAATTTTGAGAAACCTGCTCTATATAGTTGTTAGGCTGTGAGTATAATCCAAAAAGAAGCCATGATCCCTGAGGACATATGATTTTCTGCATCCTGAAGTCAACTTGATCCAATCCACAGAAGACAGGAAGGAAAGGTGGAATTGGGTTAATTATGTGCTAGAGACACTATCTCCCCAGTAATCATTCCTTCATCAATATTATTAGGTTTCTGTTCAAACTGGCCTGTTATAGACAATAAAGATATAGTAGAGAAAAAAGCTCAAATTCTGAACAGTATGTAATAATGAAGCCTACATTCTGGCGGAGAAAGGCAGGTAAGAATCAGATAGGCCCCCAAAGAGTAAAAATGATCCACCAGCTAGAGCCCTCTTCGCTTTCAGAGTCAATGCTTATGTGGGCACTCCCCCAACATTCCTGTCAACTGTCATTCACAAGTTATGCCTTGGTTTCTAAGGATGCTCATTCAGAAGTAATGCAGTGATCACAGTCAGCACACATACAATTTAGAAAAAGGACATAATTAAAAAAAAGAGAGAGACTGGAAACAAATGAGCAGTTAGATAATATAATCCCCAAATTTTACTTCTTACTAGAGTTTTTAATATTAAGAAGTTCCAGAACTACTATCAGGAATGACAGTAAGTTCTGGAACTTTTATCTCTCTAGTTTAATACAGTATTATAAATTGTAAAAAAAAAATTACAAAATTCAAGCAATTTGTCTTTCCTCCTAATTTGGCTTTATTGAACAATGGATTTCTTGGTAGATTTCTGGGTGCCTAGCTCATGTTCTTCCTGGACAATGGATTCTATGTATTGGAGCAAATGGGCTATCAATTGTTGACACGGAGTCCATAAATAATCAAACTCATGCATCTTAGGTGCTATGATAGAGTTACACTGTGTGATGCTGATGTGCTATCATATTAGAGACCTTATTTAGAAATTTAGGAGGCATCATATACATGCATGAACTGCATCTATTTAAGCCTAAAAGCATTTAGCTTGTGAAACGAATTGAATTTTGAACTAATGGTCAGAAAGGACATTGCAATGAATGAATTTATAAATTTAGGTGGAAACTGTTTTCACTGGAGCAGGTGAATGTATGTGGCTCTCGAACAGGTGATTGTGATTTTATTCATCTCTTTGCTAAATGGTTATTCAGAACCTGTTGTGTGTGTGCTAGGCACAGAGACTAATACACTAGCTTCATGCAGTCCCTTCCCCGGGGAGCTTGTGATAGAAAAGAGGCAAACAAGCCAGTAATTTCAAGATGGTTAGAGTAGAGAGGTATAATGGGGTAGAGACAGGAAGCTCAGGGGAGGAAGTCTGACTCATAAATTTGTTTTCAGAGGAAAAATGTAAAAAATGGGAGGGGGGCAGTGGAGAAATTTGTCTTTATTTTTAACATAGTAATTAAATCCTACCACAGAATAAGGACACCATGGACCATGGGAGTCCTTCCCTCTCTCTTTTTTTTTTTGCATTTAATACATACAAGTGAATACAAATACTTTCCCCCCAAAGTACTATAATTCTCTCTTCTCCAGATTTCCTGGAAGCCCCCATGGCCACTTGCTGATGTAGCTAAGCTACATCAGATGTTTCTATAGACCTGTCCACATTGACCCACACAAACCACTTTTCCCTAGTCTGAAAAGAGGGCACATTGTGTTTACCATAACTCCAATTACTATTTGGCATGGTTCTGAAAGGTAAGAAATAAGATCTGTGGATTTGAAGAACGCTACAGCAAAAACCTAAAATAGTAGTCTTAAGCCCAGTTTTTGGTTATTATTAATTTGAAAATTGACAATGATGGACCATTTCCCCAGACATACACACGCACCTCACAAAGTTTTTATTACCTCATGGGGCCTCCACTTTTAGCACCAGTTTAAGAACTGGTTTAAAGCAGGGATACAGATAACCCCAGGGTAGACCTGGACGGCCACAGAGAAAACAGTCCTGGGAAAGAGAGGAGCCTCAGGAAAGAGGCGGAGGGACTCAAACAGAATTTTCCAAACATAGACCCAGGGAAGGGAATGACATACAGCAATAAAAACAAAAGGTTACATGTTGTGGACATGATAAGATAAAGTTTCTTAACTATTCTTTTTAGAGAGAAGGTTTATCTGCACATCTTAATTGGCTAAATCTCCCCTTTTGTGTATATTTACTTGGCAGCTGCCTATTTTTCCATGGCTGAAAAGGTAAGATTTGTGTTTTTAAGTGGTTTAAAAAATCCTCAAAAGAACATTTTATGACTTGTGAAAAATTTATGAAATTATAATTTTGTCAATAAATAATTTTATTGGATCACAGCCATGCTCATTTAACTGTAGCTTTTGTGCTATAGGGTTAGAGTTGGTAGTTACCATAGAAATTATATGGCCCTCAAAAGTCTAAAATATGTGGTATGTGATCTTATGTAAAGTTTGCCAACATCAGCTTTAGAATAAAGCTACTAGTTTACAACAGTATCACCCAGAACGAGCCCCATCTCGTCTGATCTTAGAAGGTAAGCAGAGCCAGGCCTGGTTAGTACTTGGATGGGAGAATAAAGCTACTAGGCATCAAAAGACCTAAGTGGAAATATGAGTTATTTGGGGCTAATATCAATGACATAGCTATTCTAAAAACAAGTCATTTAAGTTTTATACACCAGTTCAACTAGATATAAATTTTAAAAAAGATTCCATGTAAATAATATTTATATTAATCCTGAGGGAACATATCAATAAAGCTAACACAATTTAAAATATTGGATAAATTTGCATGTGAATTTATCATGTGATTCCTTATTTAAAATGAAAAAAAAAAAACAAGTGATATAAAACTCAAGATAAACTAGTAGTTAATTCACTATTCCACCTACCTCCATACTGTAGTTGTCGGTTAATTCATTGGTATATGTAACTATTTTGTCAGATTGAGGGGTTATATTTATTGCAACACCTCTAGCGTTTTCTGTGTCAGAGCACTGTGTCACACACCTCCTAAGATTTAGTTGCTCTCTTTAGTACAAGTCCTTTCAACGACCATGAAGTGTGAGGCTTCAGGAAATTCTTATCAAATTCTAAAAAAAACTTATCTTTTATAGCAAATAGAATCTTTATCCTAGAGATATTTGTTTCTTGGATTTGGGGATTAAACCTCTGGCTCATTTCTGCACTGGAATAAGTTGGTAGTAAGTAATAATAGCACATTAGGATAAATTATTCTAAAAATTTACCAGCTTGCTTAGCCTCTTGGTTTTTTGTTTTTTAAGTTTAGCACTCATTCTTTGATTTCTGGAGTGGGAGGAGGCAGGAGACAAGAAGAAATGAATCAGTAACCAAGTAGTAAAAACTATAACTGTACTTTCTGCTGAAAATCTGGAAAGTCTGTATAAATTAGGAATTGTTTAGAAGGTGCCTTTCATCTTCATTTATTTCTCTTGACTGGCATTTCAGTTTTCAGTCTGTAAGAAGTCACTCCAATTCTAGAACAACCTAAAGAGGGTCCCTAGACTCAATTTGAAAGCTGAAATGAATCCCAGAGGTAGTAGCTAAGGACAAGGTTAAGAATATGGCACAAAATTCAGAGCCTTTTTGCACATTCAGAGCTAGCACTTACACATAGCATCTGCATTCTCTGTCATCCAAGATATTACATGGAACAAAATGGATTGCCCCAATATAGACCAGGAGATCCACCTGTAACAAAGTCTCTTGTCTCTGGTTCAGTTTTGCGATATGGAGGGCATTTCAATCTGTGTGGCAAACATTTTGAAGAACATTCTGTAAACTCTGTGACATGGGTAACATGATTATGTTATAGATGTGACACCACACAAATGTGAGAAGACATTGAGACAGGAGGGACAGTTTCAAGTTGGACTAAATGAAGGCGTGATCAAGCCAACGAGTTTATGGAGGACAAAAATAAAAAGTGTGCCTTTTTGAAAGTATTTTTTCAGTTAAAAATTCCCAAGCCCAACTTTTTCCTTTTTAAAAATAGCTCTAATAAGATATAGTTTATGTACCATACGGTTCATTTAGTTTTAATAAGATATAGTTTGTATATCAGACAGTTCATGGCTTTGAGTATATTTGATACTGTTGATGCCGCAAAATAGAAGGCCATTTTCCTTGGGAAACTGGTAAGGGGCATTGTGGCAGAGTCTGGTAGGAGATGATAAAGGAGCCTGCATGAGCAGGAGGCAAGAGACGTAGTTGGGGCTTTGAACTTGGAAGTACGGGCTGCAGCCTGGGCAGAGAAGGAGACAAGCCATGGTTGGAATCCTGGCATTTGGTGAAATGCAAGTGTGGGCCTTTGCTTGGAAGTTGGACCTCTGCTTGGAAGTTAGATCTCTGCAGAGGATAGTATGCTCGAAAAGCTCGAGATTCGTGTAAATTTGTATTTGCTAAAAAAAAAATGTAAGAGCTCAAAAAAGTTTGGAATCTGGAAAAGACTTAGGAAACTTGTATCTCAGATAAGAGGAGAGTTTGCTAGAAAACTGAACTTTTTGTCTGGTATCTGCTTTAGGTTTGAACTCCTGCTTTCACCTGCTTTGTTTTGAAATTTCCAGAGACTACAGGGGAATGCCATCTATATTTCTTAGTTCAAAATTCCCTGCTTCAGGCTTGGGGTAGAAGGCAGGCACAAGTTTTGAACATGTGTTCTTGAAACACATGTTTAGGACTGAGACTCGATTATAATTGGGTCAGACAAGGGGCCATTTGTGGCCTCGGGGATTCTTCTTTTTTCTTCTCTTTGTGAATAAATCCTGTTTTTGCTTTCCTAAAATCTGGTTTGTCTTGTAACTGCAGGCACAGGTAGGAAGAATTCTGGTAGTAGCCGGTATAAAATATCAACTTTTCCTTTGTAAGTTTAGTTGCTTATTGTCACCCGGTTTCGTATTCACAGGTTTGTACAACCCGAGACACAAGCTGACGTATTCTTAAATTTGGCTGATTCTTTTGGCTGGCAGAACAAAGTGTCAGAATTACATATGTCTGTTTTGTCCAGTCCTTTATTTTCTGGCCAACCTGGTTGAGTAATTCCCACCAGTGTCCATTTTGAAATGTAAATGCCACCACCAGGAAGAGAAATGTATCTAAAATAGACCTTAATCTAACACCTAGAACAGCATCAAGCAAGAACAGAGCAAACAGCTAACACTTATTTCCTGGTAAGAGTACCATTTCCATTTAAAATTATTTTCTAGTTAAACAATGATTTTGTTGCTTGAGTAGAGACAAATTTATGCAACCAGGGCAGAGGTTGTGATTAACTGTTATTTCTAATTAGTAGATGGGGTGGGAGGGAGGGGAAGGGTTTGGGAGAATGAGATGGAATTTAATATCCTCATCCTTTCTGTTTCTCTCAACAGCAAGTTCTTAATATAATGATAGAGATCGGCAGGAAGCAAATCCTGAGAAATCTCCAGATGTGATGACTTGTCACAAAATATTCTTGTGCATTGATTTGTGAGGGAATCAGGCCCTTCCTGATCAGTGTGTACAGCTGCTCCTTCAAGTCCTCCAGCATCAGCTTTAGCCAAGTAGGGACACTGAGGAGATAAGGCAGAGCCAAGTGGACAGCCCATTCCCTGGAGTATGCATGTGACCCATGGTGGCAACATTGTGGATAGGCAGCAGCAGAAATAACTGTTTTGATTATGAATTGAGCCTGTTGGAAGAAATGGATTTGAAAAGAAACATGTACTCGGTTTTGAGTTCTTGTCTTCCTTCCTCATCTATCAGGTCAGCAGGGTGTGGAATCACTGAGTCCCATTTCCTTAGGATATATATGCTGATGGAGAATGCATATTTGCTACTGAAGCTACATATTTATGCTATTAGTCAACTGAGAAGTACAGGAGACATCAACAAGAAATTAGAAAACAGTGATAGCTGAAGAGTACGCAACAAGATTTTGGAGAATTAAAGAAAAAAGTGCATTTGCAGATCTATTTAATTCAGGCAATTCACTACCTCAAACTATAGCACTTTAAATTAAAAAACATATAGTTTGCCCCTTTCCAGTCTTAGTGGTCCATATGCTGAGTTAGTGATATCTTGGGAATTTCTTTTTGGCAGATCTATCCTTTTTGAGTTTTAATTGTAGAAACATATTTAAAGCCTAAACCTAAATTTAAATCCTGAGTCCCGCCTTCACTCCGTTCCTTAAATTGATATCAGGCCCTCTTCTCGGTGCTAGGGATGCAGCAGTGAAAAAGACAAATACTTGTTTATAATGCTTAAGTTCTAGAAGAGGAAAAAGCCCCTTCAGAACCTTCCTCTGTCCTCATTTGCTTAAGAACTAGCTGTAGGGGAATCAGTGTCCTATTTATTCACAATATTATATGTTGTAATCTCTAAGAGTCCCCTCCTATTGGATGTAATGCTCCGGTGCTAAAAAGTTGTTGGACATGACTTTTTTTTGAGAACTGGAATTTCAGAGTAAAACCCAATTTTTCATTGTTGCTATTGTGCTGTATAACAAACTGCAAGAAAACTTAAAGCATTCCCAACACAAAATGTCCAAACTTCTACCCCTGTCAGGGTGTCAGAGATAAGTCTCTATCAGTCCATTTTCCTGATGTAGAGGAATCTGATATCCGTGGAAATGAAACAGAGACATGAAGTGAGAAGGTAGAATGGAAACTTCATTGTGACACAATTTGCTTGAAAGATGAATTCACTTTATATTGAGTCCACCTTGGGATCTATCCAAAGGTAAAGTTACTGAAACATCAAAAGTCCCTGCTAAGCATTGACATGGATACTGGATCCAATGTGTGTCTTCTTTGGTTTACAAATTTCATTCTCAAATTTCCCAATGCCCTTTTCTCAATTTCCTCTGGAGAGCTGCCCCCATTTCTTTCCCACTTGATTTTCCTACTACAACTTGTCAAAATGGTATAGATACGCTGAAAATGGTTTTCTAGTGCTAAAACGAATAGCTTAACATACTGGACAGATTCAGGGTATTATCTTCATCCAACAAATGCACCCTGGAATAGTTGGTGGGTACTATTGAGCTTGTCCTTATATAACTGACACTGAAGTATAAGAAAAAAGATTGCTCTCAAAGGTTGAATTCTAGGGCAAATTAGGGTCAGCATTCAGGCCAGGCACTTGCCAGGGTCAGTAAAGGTAGGGGACTCCGGAAGACAGTGAAGACAAGGACAGTACATTTCAGAACTAATCAAACCATTCCTCAAAGATATGAACAGCAAAATCTAAGAGGACAAATACAAAAACAGTGAATTTCAAATGACCATCAAGGCCCAAGCTCAATTAAAACTTTTAAGAGCTGTGAAGCTCAATGCAGCTGCCCAGAGAAGTGCAGGGGTACAAGTTGAGAGGGAGAGTCAGTCTCAAAGAGGAGTGCAAGATTTTAGAATAGAGAAAAGATTTAACACTGGACAATAGTGACTTTTTCACCTCTCCCTGGCACAGTGCCTGGGGGTCCTTTTTTTATGCTTCCCTCCTCTAAATTGTTGTTTACTTTCTGAATAAAGCTTGCTTCTTTCTGCTTATTTTCCAAAAAGCCTGTTAATTCCTTTTCACAGCTCCCTGGGACAAGAACCTGTGGTGATTCAAGGGTTAGATTCCAGGCTCTTCAGTTAGGCCATGATGAAAAGCAGCAGCAGCTGCAGCAGCACACTCCTGCTTCAAGGTCACTTAATGCTAGTTTCAAGATTTAATTTTCTCCTTTAAGGAGCTAAAGAGCAAAACAAAGCCAAAAAGAAGCTAAAACGCAGAATTTAGAAACAAACATTAAAAGTTTGAGTGTATAGTTTTATTTTCAAAAGGTGAAAATCCCTTATGCGTTCATGGAGTTTGAAGAGCTTCTTTCAAATATAAATGTTCTCACTTTTACTTTGCCGGTGGGAATGCAAACTGGTCCAGCCACTCTGGAAAGCTGTGTGGAGGACCCCAAACTACTGAAAATGGAACTACCATTCGATCTGCAATCCCACTTCTGGGAATCTACCCAAAGGATATAAAAACACTCATTTGAAAGGACACCTGTACTTGCATGTTTACTGCAGCACTATTTACAATAGCCAGGATATGGAAACTACCCAAATGCCCCAAAGCAGACAAATGGATCATAAAGTTGAGGTATATGCCCACAATGAAATATTATTCAGCAATAAAAATGACAAATTTGAGGCATGTGTGATTAACATGGATGGATCCAGAGGAATCATCTTAGCAGAAATAAGCAAGAAAGAAAAAGAAATACTGAATGATGTCATGCACCCATATATGGAATATAGGGGAAACAGACAAAAGGAAAAGTGAAATTTAAAAATAACAACAGAACTGAAGCATACAGCCAGTGTGTGTGTGTGGGGGGGGGGGGGAAGGGTGTAATATCAAGGGATGGATGGGCACAAGAGATTTAAGGTGATAGTTCATAGGTGACAAGGTAGTGGAGGACCCTGGGGTACATAGCCATGTGAAAAATATATATGTGCAACCATTAAAAAAATACATATATAAATATTCTTGTCCAATTCTATTACTCCCCCACCCTCACACTTATATTTAAGGCAAAGGGAGATTTTCAATTTTTATTTGGAAAAAAAAAAGAATTGATGGGAAGTTCTAGGCTGCTCTTGGATTAAGAAGTATTCATGTTAGATGTTTTCTAAAAATCAACAGAAGGTATCTTAAAAATACACTTTCAAACTGGTGAGTTTCTTTGCATTATACATTTTGATTATATAAAACATCACCTTTTCTTGGAAAAGTTCCAATGATTGGTTAATCATATTTCTCCACACAGCTGGTTATAGTTGATAGTTCCAGGGAGGGCATATGACCCAAATCAGAACAGATACTGTAAAGGATTCCTAAAGTGGGCAACAGAGAAATAAAAATTTAGTCTCCTAAAGGCAGACTCAGAAGATATGGGAGCTGTCAGGCCTTATGTTTTCATCTGTGGAGATCAGTTTCGAAAACGAGAGCCACCAATAGAAATGATGAGTTTGGGGTCATGCCAGTGTACGGTTCAGTCATCCTGAGATTACAGTGGCAAAAGGTAAAAACATTTATCTAGTCCATATGTATCATTTAGATGTAGGTGTTTTTCATGGATTTCATTTAATCCTGAAAATCCCTTGAGGTAAATACCATTGATTCTATCCTCCTATTTTTTCAGATAAGAATATTAAGGCATAGGTAACTACAATAGTTGAGCAGGAGTCAAATCCCAAGTCAAACTCCAAAGCCAGTGCTCTGAGCTACTTGGTTATTCTCTTAGGCAGTGAATAATTTCCTGTATCAAAGCAAGTTTGAGCTGGGTATCTGTGACTTTCAACCAAATTATGTAATATGTATTATAGGTATACTAATACACTAATTAAAGGAATACATCAGTATATGTCCAAATCCACTTTTGTAGCTTCCACTTCAAATTTGTTTCTCCTAGGTTCCCTTTCTTGCTAAGTGACATTTAACATCCAAGATGAAATCTTGGTATCTTTACAGATCTTTTTCCCTTATCTCATTTTATATTTCAGATCACTTTATTCTACAGATACATATAGGGCAGATACATATACATATATGGACAAAACCTTGTCTTTGAACTAGTTTGCTTCTTTATTCCCACAGCTAAGGTCCTCCTTTATATTGATAACCTTGACCTTCTTTCACCTTTTTGGGCCCTGGTGTGTAAAATGGGGATGCTCATACTTACCCAGAGAGTTAGTCTGAGGATTAAATGAGACAAAGTTAGAAACACATTCAGCAGGACTGTTTGGAATTTTTTTACTACCCAAACAATTCTTATTCAGGCTCATGGATATTTTCAATGTTTTTAATTACAAAATTATTTACTCCAATGGGAAGATTCAGCCTCTAAATGAATGACTTCATATTCAAGTATTTTCACCAGGTAACCTATGAAAGCTGCACAATTTTTCTATACAATATAAATTTTTAGAACACACAGACAAAATCCCACCAATCTTACTCTCCATCCTCCCCCCTGCCCAGCCCACCATAACTATTCTCTATTACAAGAGTTTAATGATTGTCATATATCTGAAAAGTGCAGCACACTTAGAGGCAATACCGCAACAGACTGACACCAAATACAAACTTCTTTGATTATAACAATAAAACTACTGAGGACTTAAGTTATTAAAATTGCTCCCCTTGTTGACTGATTTGTATCCTAGCCAGATACAAATTCATAAATTTGACCAAGGATAAAAGGGTCTATGTATCCCTTAGTTACACACAAACATGTACTATTCATATTCCACTTCATATTGAAGATTTTTATCTTTTGCTTGACATCCAATTTTCATTAATTTTATATATAGAGAATGCATTCTATAAAGATCATATACAAGGATGTCAATCAGCATTTATACACACAGATATTTTAAAGCAAAATTAAAACACTTTCTTCATTAGCCTTTGAGGAGAACGCAGCCAATACTTAGGGGTCCCGTTAACAACTTCCAGGTAGGGTAAGATAAAACACACCAGAGCTGTCCTCTATGCGGCAAAAGCAGAACAAGAAAATACAGTAATTGTCAAGTTGAAACGCATTATTTCCTATTATTTAACTTCTCAACTTAGATCTAGTTAAGGTCAAAAAACTCAAGAAGGAGACAGTATTTCTAAATATCTTAATTACCATGAAGGACAACTTCCCCTTTCATAATTTTCCACTCCAGTCCCTGGTATTTACTGCATAAACACCCTATGCAGTGTCAGGTGCGTATGTGTCTTGTCACATATACCAAGAACTAGATTTCCAGTTTGTAAACTCAGGCTATCTATCCATTTGGTTTCAGTTACCAAAAAAAAAAAAAAAAAAAAAAAAAAAGCACAGGGAGAAAAAAAAAGTAAGAAATCACAAAAACCTCAGGTATTAAAAGTAGCTTATTTGGTAAACCAGGTCAAAATGTCCCCTTCTGTTGGAAATAACATGTAACTTGGGGATCCTGCCAAACCAGTATTAGTCTAAGTATCTTAATACATTTCAGGTTCTTTGTAAAACTGAAAAAAATCAGCTGACTCGATAAACTTTTAGTGGCGTATCTTTTCTTTAATCCATATAAACTCTACAAAGTTATTGATGTTCATCTTGGGAAATGAAAGTCAGAAACCTTATCATGATACCCAACAAAATCTCAGATTATAGATCAGACAATAAATAAAAATGACACAATGAAAATAGAAAATTAAAAGTCCATATAGCTGCAACTTTAGAATGGGAAATGTACTTTAAAACAAGACAGGAAATCAAAATGATATAAAGATGAGTTGACAACATAAAAATTTAAAAATACATCATCATAAATCATTTGAAAACAGTGGGAGAAAATATTTGCAACACACAATAAAAGGTGTTAATCTTATTCCAAAAAAGAACTGACCAATTAAATATTTTGCATAATTAGTAATTTATAGATGAAATGCAAATAGCATTAAACTTGAAAATAATGCTCTACAAAAATACCAAGTATGCAAGTTAAAACAGAATGCCATTGTATTGGCTAAAAATAAGGCCAATATTATCAATTGCTGTACAAGTGAGGGTATGGAGTAATGAATGGGTACTGATGGGCAAGTAAATTACTATAGACTTGACTTTGCTACTGGAAAGCCATCTAGAGATGTCACTATACATTCTAATATTTATCTAGAATATTTATATATAATTTATATTGCCTAATACTATTTGTCTGTATTTGTCTAATAAGAAAACTACAAAATACTCATACCCAGTAACTGTTTATTTGGGGGCATGTAAGTCTAATATGCCCAATCAAAATTAGTTTTAGAAATTATATTTTCATAAATAAATATAAGGTATTTAAGGTACTCACATGCATACATTTTGTCTTTACAGAAGTGCATGATTAAGCTTTATTTTTATAGAGGAGGAAACTGAGGCACAAGAGGTAAACTAATTTATTGAGAGAAACTAAGCTGCACTGGTGATCTGGAAGATGGAAGGGATCAGGACACTGCTAAGGAAATGTATTCTGCATTAAGATCCTCCAGAAGGAACTAGTTGTGCTGATACCATGACATTAGCCCAGTGAGACTTATTTCAGACTTCTACCGCCAGAACTGTTAAGACAATAAATACTTTTCTGTTGTTTTAGGACAAAATTAAATTTGTGGAAATTTTAAACAGCACTGATAAGAAATCAACAAAATAAACAGAAATAGAATTGGTACATGGACAACAAACATTTCCAGAAATGCTTTAACTAAAATTATGTAGGCCATCAACTTCTAATATGAACAAGTTTCTGTATGTGAACACACAACTGCTGAGTGGTGCTCATCTATATGGATGTAAGTTGTGCATCACTTAACAAAGGGGACATACATCATGAGAAATGCCTTGTTAGACAATCTTACCTTACAAACCCATTATCAGTGCACTTATCAAAATAGCCAGATTTTTTTACATTGTCAGTCTTAACTAGATTGTATGGCAAATCTTGTTTCACCTAAGAATTGCAGATGCATTTACATATTTGTGTTAACTTTCCATCAAGTGTCTATTGGTGTTATATTTCCAGCAGCACGTCTTCACTTCATGTTACTGTCACATTTAAAGTATGTGCATTTCTTGTGAACATACTATTGCACACCAAATACACTCAGTATAAAGTATAAGCACCAAGAAACTGAAAAATTCATGTGACACAATTTATTGAAGGATCTCTTTATTGGGTGGTCTGCAACAAAATATGCCTTGACAGGTACCCCCTGCATTTTTGTGCATATTCCATTTCATTTTTTTCCAAACTTATAGTAGTGCCTGTTTTTGTTAGCCAAAAGAAACTTGAAGTTCTTTTACAACAAAAGGTAAAAAGCAAAAATAGCATTTGGCATTTGCTTTGCAGAGCTGTTACAGAAGAACCCTACTCCCCAGACATCAAATGGCACTGCCAAGGTCCAGCCCTGGTGAAAATTCAGTATCTCATTATCAGGTCACCATAGTTTTGAACAGTATCTGAGAACATATGTACTTTACCTCAATTTACTTTGTGCTCCCATTAGCAAGATGCATCCTAAGGTATCAGAATTTATTACAGTTAGCAATGAACTAAATACCATTAAACATTTTAATCTTAATCATGGAGAACTAAATGTGAAGTACTTGAGACCTGTGCCACCACCGATAACCCTGCAATGACTGCAGAAAAGTGTGACTTTATATTCAAAGGGAACATAGGTTTAGGGCAGCATTTTACCATCAACCCTGTGGAACTTGAGTGCCTACAAAAATTTGCATGATAAAAAAAAAGAGTAATGAGCAATCAAGGAGTCATTTTTTCAAGTCTTCTGCATTAACAAACATGGAGGATAAAGGTATGTTTAGTGACTTGCCTCTGTCATGTTAAAATGTTAACAGACGACTCTTCTGCTCCCTTACACAGACCCCAAAAAACTGAGCCTAACACCATCTCTACTGTTAACCAGTTTCCTAACAATCTCAGTCCTGATTCTGGGAGATGAAACTGCATGTATTTCTACTTCTTACAAGCTATGTATTTATCATGTCATCATTGCTTTTTGGGTCTGAGAATGTTCAAAACTTCTCCCACAGAAATAATTTCTTCTTTGCTTTAAATCATTTTGGTGCAAGGTTTCATAGGAATGCTCCATTTTTGGATAGCAAGGGAAATCCCTATCAAAATTTCACTGCTAATGAAGCAATTTTCTCTTAGGCATCACTTGTTAATTTTTATTTCCTCACAAGGCAATATCTGAGGAATTAATATTCCAGTTAAGGATCTAAGATATGTCCTCTGTTATCTTGATTTATAAATAGGAAGACATTCTAACAATCCATTCCCATTATAGAGGCAATTTCCCACTATAGATGCAGTCAAATAAAAAGTTAATCACAAAAGGAATATAAAACTATTTATTGACCACTGTTCACCAGTATTTACAATAAAGTAAACAATATACAGTTGATAACATTCCGATTACTACAAAGTTACGGTTTTTCCTGGCTTCTGCTGAACCAGTAGCCAAAATACTGAAATTGAGCCTACATGTAGGAATGAGTTGGGGTAAAGAAAAAAAATGCAAGTTGAGTTTAGGTCACAAAAGTTTGTTCACCTATTTATTCCAGCAGGCTTTAAATTGCCAGCATTGCTTACCATTCATTAGGTTTCCATGAACAGTCTTAGAAGTTCCATGAATCATGGTCTTTTAGTTAATATAACACGGGAATTTCAACTTCTTGTTAAGGAAGAGTTCACTAGAAGAAAACTTTAAATGTCCACTTAACTAAGTCTTGCTTGACTAATTATAACATATCAGGAATTATCTAGTTTTCTTATTCAGAAGGTTGTTGGTAGAGGTAAAATTTTCTTTCAGCAACTGTAAATAAAATGCAATTACATGACTGTAGATATAAAATATGTATTTTGATATGGCTGTTTTCAAACTGTCCAATTTAAATAATTTATAAATTATCCAATTATAAAATTATACATTTATTTGGAAAGTAAATCTTCAGGAAAATTTTCAATTGAATTTAGATGATGTAGTCCTTAAGTTACTCAAAAATGATGGCATCACAGAAAGTTGGTTTATCCTGGTCACAAAATCACAATGTTTGGTGAATGTTACAGGAGAAAAAAAAAAAAGAGAGAGAAAACTGTTTACATATGTATTTTATGTATATACAAACACACACAAAAACAAAAAAAAATCCCAGAATGGTCCTTAGGCATAAGAGTTAAACACATATTTTGACTTAGTAATGACAATGGAGATTTCCTCAAATAGTAAGAAAAGCTGCTCTCTAATGCAGAGGAAATAATATACCATGGTAGCAAATGTTCTTTTTTGATAAAGGAAGCAACTACAGAAAGCTCTTAACTGTTCAAAGTAACCAGTGCTATAGATGCAAAAAACTCTGAACAACTCTTCCAATACTACTTCAAAATGAACATATCAAACTTGATTTTCATTAGAATGTGGTTATTTCTTCACACCAGTAAATCAAAAAAACCAAGACCCAGATTTTTTATATATATATATAAATATATATAAAAAGCAATGCATACAATTATTGAGCTTCATCTTCTGGACAAGAATGCCAAGTAAGTCTCTCTTCATAAAAAGCAATTACAATTTGAGGACACTTCATGTTTGCCTCTTTTGCCAGCACCAAGTCTGCCTCATCTGAATCTTTCCTGTTGTGAGGGGAAAAAATTATCAGTTAAAAGTCTAAACTGCTTTTGTTAACTGTTCATTGAAGAAATCGTAATTCATTCAAAAAGTACTTAAGTACTTCAGAAGGCTTATATGTTCCCAAAAAACTTCATTTTCCAAGAGGCCAGTTAGTCAATCTCTGCTTTAAAATATCATTAATAAAATTAACTAGAATCACCTTTCAACACACTGTTACTCCAGTTCATGATGAATGTATTTAGAAATATCTTCCCTAGATAAGATCTCAAAATTAAAAACACACACAAATACCTCTATCCTCACTTTAAAACATGACAGCCACCACCTGGACACTTACCACTTCATGAGAAACATCAATTCTCCACTGCTGTCTGTGGCACCAATTATTCTTTCAGGATCAAGACCTCTGGCAAAGCCTCTTGGTTTGTCAGCCTATTTACAAGTAGTTAAATAATTATATAAACATTTTTTACATCTCCCCACACAGTAAACTAAGAATATTAATTTCCAGCATGTTTTCATGTTATATAGCTTTTAAGTAAGAACTTTTTAACAGTGAAAAAAACCAAAGTCAGACCTCTTGTTTTGTACTAAAATGCAGGGTAATTTCCATTAACCTAGCAAGCCAAAAAAAAAACCCCACTTCATCTAAAGACAGCAAGGGCAGAACCATGTGGCTAACAGGAACTTATTAATCCTTTTACTTCTGCTAACTAATCAATTAACTTTAAATTATATCAAATCACCTGTATCAATCTAAACTATGTATTTTTAAAATACTTAAAGAACAAAACAAAACTTTAAAACTTAGGCTAATTAGCATAGCTCACCTGTATCAATCTAAACTATGTATTTTTAAAATACTTAAAGAACAAAACAAAACTTTAAAACTTAGGCTAATTAGCATAGCAACAATTTGCATAGGAATTCTTATTAAAAACTTGTGTTAATCAGTGGGTCTTAAAATGTGGTTTAAAGACCTTGGGGATCCCTTAGACCTTTTGAGGGTGACTTATCTGCAAGGTACCCTCTTTTCATATGTACCTGTGACTTTGAATTATCTTCATATACCTCCATGAGAAACTGTCTTCTATTAGGTCAGACACTGAAATGATCTGAGAAAATGTAAAATGCTATTCCCACTAAATTTTCATAAAGCTATTAACATGTAATCAGTTTTGTAGTTCTCAACTGAATATAAAAAGATTTTCGAAATTCTACTGTAATTTCTAGTAGTATTTATAGCAAATAGTCCATACTTTAAGTTTAGGGATGTGCAAAAACTTCCTAGACTCTAAAGGAGTTTGAGGCCAAAAAAATTTTAGATTTGTTGGGACCAACAATCCTTTCTCCCTTTCAGACATATCAATATCCCAGGTTCTGCAACCAGACTGCCAAGGTAACAAGGATGGCTCCAAGCTTTAAAAGTGGGCATGGATTTGGACAGGTTAACCTCTTCGTATTGATGCTCATTAGTTGTAACATAGGGATGACTATACTGTCTCAGACATTTCACTGTATATGGAATGCAAGTCAGATTATTTAGAGCACTTGTTTGGTACACCATAAAGCCTCCATATATGGTTATATTTTGTATAGGCACTTCTATTGAGATTGTAACAGACTTAGTTTTCTGAATAAGGATTCTAAGCATCGTTACTTTTCTGCTTTGATACTAAAACATACAGAACCAAATTTGTAGCTAGACCACTATTCCTCATCTGTACAACAGAATACCTATAATCTTAATAGTTGTCATGAAGACTTAATAGAGTCTTCCTCAAGAACTTAGCGTCAACAAGTTCAAATGATGAAATTTCAAACTCGAAGTTCTTATCAAAAAACCTGTATTTTATATTTAGCTCCCAAGACTAGATACTAATTCAATTTTTCCAATTAGGGAGGACAAACATAATCTGTTCTTAAGTGGAGGGCAGAGATAAGGAGTTATATGATTTGCCCAAAGCCACGGAGAAAGCAAAGAATGGACCAAAATAAGTGCAGTGAGCAAAACAAGTATCTAAATTCATGTCAAAACATAAAGTAGCTTTTACTATCGAAGATTATATATCTCAAAATCAAAACATTGTTTGGAAAATACTTCTTTATATTGCTTAAAGATCATATGCCAAAGTACTTTGCAGTGATTCAATGCCATTAGTGGTATCAATTAAATGTGCTGTGTGGATTATTTCCTCCAAGTTATATGGGACTTCAATGATATAGTCTTAGAACTATTTGTATTTAAGATGCTAGTTTTAATCAAACCCACGACTGTCAGAAAGACTACTCTATTTAAGTGATATAAGCATGTACTGCACATTTATAAAATGCCTGTACGTCAAACCATTCTTATACCTTTTATTCGAAGTATTAAGCATTTAGGAAAAATTTTTTTTTAAGTTTTTCAAAGAATTAAAGAACCAAGCCATCAACCTTATACAAAAAAGTCAGTCTGTTGGGCAATATTTTATACTTACAGCATCTCTTTTCTTCTTTGATTTGCTATCATCAGATTCACTGTCAGATAAAGATTTTCTTTTCGTACCATCCTTTTCTTTACCAGCTTTTTGAGAATTAAGAAATGCTTCAATCAATTCTGGACAATCTAAATTTTCTTCAGGTTCCCAGGTATTGTCAGCACTGTGTTCAGTTTAAAAAAAAGTTCATTTAGTTCAACATGGTTCATCACTATGATTAAAATCTACTTCATATCTGAAGACAAAATTCTCTGTACTGTAGATGCTATTTCCTCTCTAGCCATTCTTTTGAGAGAATATGCTTATATTTCCTTTTATGTCTTTCATAGCCTCTACCAAATGGGCAACCTACTGTTAACCTTCAAGTTAACTGAACTTGACTCTAACAAGATAACTAAGCTAGCATTTTATTGAAATTACTTTAAGTAGTAAATATTGGAAGCCTATTATTTATGATACTCTCATCTCCATTACGTTCAGAAAATTATTGTTCTGTAGGATGTATTATTGTACTGCACTTAATCAGTAGGGAATCTTATTGTTTTTATCGTGCAAGGTAGAAAAACCCAGTATTTAGTTAAAAATAGAATATAAATTAACAGAAGAGTATAATTTCTGCATACAAGTTATTTACAGGATAATTAATATAAAAAAAAAATCCCAAGAGCAAGGACTATGAGGAGCCAGGAAGCTTAAAAGATGCCATGACTCTTCTTTTCCAGGTTTAGGATATAGTAAACCAAGTGTTGAATCTGCATTATTATTATGAGCACTTCTGTTTTAAAACCCACTTGTTAATACCATATTGCTTCAAAATCAGTGCCATCTATATGTAGGGAAACAACATAGATTAGGTGATCAACTACTCTCAAATACAGCTGTAACTATGTTCTAAAGCTTTGTTTCTCTTTTTAAAGACCTCAAAGGAGAGACCCTATATCAAAGGTGTATTTAACTTTAAAGAGGTCTGTGAAGGAAATATAAAGGATCTGAGACAAAAAACAAATTTTATTTGTAATGTCCAGTATGGTTATACATATAAAAGTACTGAGGTTTCTTACTCTGTAAAACCTTTCCACTTCAGGAAATACTCCACCTTCCCATTCACTACACGTCGGTCCAATACTTTCTCTACCACAAATTCTTCAGGCTCTGCCTCTTCAACTTTTTTACTCTTTCCATTCTGTTTCTTTCCCATTTTTTGCTAAAACAAAAGAGATTTTAAAAACACCTTTTTTGATTTGTGACATACATTTTAAAAGCTAACTTGTACTACTGCTTCATTCAACACTTAAAATTTTACTTCTATATTCACATGTCTAACACCTGAAAAGACAAGTTAATAGGTAATAAAAAAATTCAATTCTGTTGCTTTAGATTGAACCTATCACCTACCACCCTTCACTGAAATAACACAGTAAGAAACAATCCTGAGATAACACTGTTCTGAGACCAGGACTAGATTAAAACCAATATTATTTTTTAAAAAAGTCTCTGTAGATCTAGCGATCACTTGGAACAAACCTACAATGCTGTCACTTGAAGGGGTAAAAATGCTGATTAACTTTTAACTCTCAAAATGTGAGAAAATGTCTTTTATGCTTTCTCAAGAGAAAACTAAACAGTTTAACCAATGAAATTCACTTTAAGCAAGAGTTTTTCTTTAGGATTTCCCCCACCCAGTAACATTATTTGAGAGGAGATGGAGAACAAACTCAGGCCACCATTTTCTAAAAACTCAAACAGATTTTGTTAGGACAGGAAATGGATAAATATTCAAAAACGGAAATGGTTAGAAGAGAGTTAGGGAAGAAAAGACCAAATTGTGTTCCATCTTAAAATAGGTGTAATCAAAAAATTTAAATGCTTAGTTACCAACTCATCCCTCAATATTTATCATGTGGACAGAAAAAAGTAATACCAGTATGTCAAAGTCGCAAAGAACAATTAAAAACTATTCAGACATTTAAATGTGTGCACCAACATTCATAAGAAATAAAAATTTTTTGGAATTAAAAATAGCAAACATCTGATTTTGTTGGAAACCAATGGCAGGTGGAATACTGCATGGACTTTCTTTCTGCTTTATACAATACTTTAGCTTTCTGCTTTTGTACAATACTAGCAAGGTAAAAATGTTAAGAAGCAAGAAAAACTGAAGCAGTCAAGAGCTGATTTTATTAGATACAGATCTGAAATGAAAAAACAAAACAAAAACCAGTTACTGTCCACAAAGAAGTTAACATAGAGAATGACAAAAATATAAAATTGAAATGGACAAATATTAGATCAAAAAATATGGTAGTCAAAAATGCCATATTTACTACTATGATACTCAATAGTTACAAGGTTACACATACTCATCACTTTCTTTTAAAATTAAAGTACATATCTGGTGTAAGCACAATTTTTCCACCCAAGCTGGGAGTGGATTTTGTAGTTTATACTTCTACTATTTGGAAAAAACCTCACTCCTTGCTATTTAAATTATAGAAGATACCATTATGACTTCATTACTGTGAAAAGATTAAAGACATTTAAAATATACCTATGGTCCGTCACAAAAGCATAAAACACCATTTACAGACACTATCATATTGTGTGTAAAAGCGGCTTAATTTTTGGCTTCTATATTTCATTCTCAAAGCCTCATGAACAGCTACTTCCTTTTTCCAGCCAATACTTGAAGGTTAAAGGTGAGTCAATTCAACTATTTACATTTTGGTTCACAGATTAAGGAATTTGAAATAAAGTTCAATTTTGTAGGGGGTTTGTGCTTTTCTCACTGATGGCTATGTTGGGAATCACTGATGCTAAATACTTTTGCCAAGAATCACCAGATAGACCCTACATTCCATTTATGTCTTTGAGGACAATGACTTAAATGCATTTAAAACAAATCTAAAGATGTCAAAAATCTCCAACATTCCTTTTGGTGAAACCCAAGGGCAGGATAAAAAGTGCCAAATCAAATGTTTTGCTTTCTTTAGATGTTAACACCCTTATACACCTATGATGATTAATTCAATGTTAGAATATTGTGGGAAGCACAGTTTTGAATTTCATGACTATTACCATGAATATTCCAGTGTTTTCTGAAAAAACAAAAAACAAAAAAAGTTTTTAACTTGAAGCTGAACACATCTTTTCACATATTTGTAAATCTTTTACTGAAACCTAAAATAGCAAACTTCGGATTAAGACAATGGAGAGAAATTTTGATTGTTCAAAAGATTCAGATCACCTAGTCTCCCCTTCCTGGACACGTGTTATGTATACACACACACAAAACACTGCAATGACTTAAATTTAAGACACTCTATTTTGCAAAAGCTCGTGTAAAACACTCAGCAGAAACCTATTGCTATTCTTCAAAAACTAAGTGTCTTTAATTGAACTAAGACACTATGATGGTCAAGCTAGTCTCAAAGTAATGATTTTGCTTTTGCATCAGTTCTTCCCATGAGCAACAGAAGAGGACGGAGAAACATATGGATGTAGATTTCTCAACAACAAAGATGCAAAGTTTAATTGTTGGGAAAGAAATGAGTTAAGAGCCTTACACACTTCAGGTTTTTTGTTAACTTACCAATGTAGTTTTATTGGAGGCCATTTTTATCGCAGACTTGAAGAGCTATTACTAGAAAAATGCATGACAGTTAAAAGGAAGTTTGCATGCCACAAAAAGATAACAAAACACAAGTTTTATTTGAAATCCAGAGCCCCCCCTTTGTAGAACCTATTAGTAAGGACAAATAAAATGCCGTATGAAAACAGATTTAAGCTTCTGCTTAATTTACTAACGATACTGTGAGTCTATCAGTGTTCGAACCAACTGAGTCTAGAAAGCCTTTCTGGGGACACTGATACCTGACACAACTTTAAAGGACAAAAAATAGCAGACATTTTCCAATCCAAATATCCTTACATTACACCAAGCATTTTTTTTACAAATCAGCCAAACGTTCTGGCTCACAGACACAAAAACTCTACTCACAATGGTAAACAAGAATTTTTGCTCTAGACCTCTTTAATAGTCGAGTTTTCTACCAAACACCGACTCTTATTTCTTCTTAGAACCCCTCCCCCCCGTTTCCAATGAGCAGTTAAAAATCTGATGTAAAAACACACCGAGATGCTTCAGCCCCATTTCATGCCACTTTTAAAAACAAATCACCTCTTCTTTACGACTATCCTAAACCCCAGACCCGCCACAATTAATAAGGCCTAAGCGCCCGGCCCCCGCCCCCCACCCGGGAGCGCGGGCCTCGTGGTCAGTGCATCCGAGGGGAGAAACAAAGGCCGCGGCGCCGGGGCTCAAGGGCACTGCGCCACGGGCCCCGCGCCTCCCCCGACTCGGCCTCGGTGGCGTAACGGGGCGCCCGCTGCAGCCTCCGGACAGGCGGCCACGCGCGCTGCCTAGTCGCACGGATGCGGGAGAATGCACCGTCCTCCCCCGAGGCCCGAGCGGCCGACCGTACCCGGTGTGGAAATGGGAGGGGGGGGGGCCTCCTCTCGATCGGGGATGGGGGAGGGGTGCAGGAAAAACGCTTTGTCTAGAAATAAGGCAGCTGTCGCCACAGCTCGCGTCCCTCTACAGGACAATCTCGTCGCCCCAACTAACTACAGGCGGCTGTCCAGCGCCAGGCCCGTGACGGAGCCTCCGCTCCTCCTCCGTTGCTTCCCGCCAGCTCACGATTTGGGAGCCGGAGGGAAGCCGTTAACTGGGGTGGGGAGCCCGTGGGGTGCAGGTGGTATCTAGGCACCACCACCGAATGCGATCTAGAGAGAAAGAAAGACACCGACTTCACCGCCTCCGAGCTGCTCCGGGTCGCGGGTCTCCGGCGTCTCCGGCCCTGCGCGCCTCAAGCTCCAGCCACATCCGAGGGGGAGGGGGCTGGGGAGCAGCGCGGGGCAGCCGCCGGAGGTGGGGGGGAATGGCACCGCCCACGTCGGACGGCCGCTAGGGGCGGGGCGGACGGCCGCGCGCCGGGAGGGGAAAGGGGCCGCGCTCCGCGCTCGCCCGGAGCTCGGGCCCGGGGAGGAGGGGGTGGAGGGATCGAGGAGGGCGACGACGGCTGCGGCACTTACAGTTCGCTGACTGCGCCCGGTGATCCCCGGAACGGAGGGAGAAGGAGGGGGGGGGGGTGAGGACAGGGACCCGAGTCTTCGCAGAGGGTTTTTTTGCTTCGCTGCTGCAACGCCTGGCGCCAAAACCGGACTCCGCCCACACCCTCGCCCCTGGAGGTGGATACCTCCGAACGGAGTGCCGGGTGGGGGGCGGGGTGAAGAAAATCTTGGGGTGAAATCGGGAATTAGGCACGGGTGTATCTTTCGGACCCTTCTGAAATACCTCTCAAGAACTCGAGAGTGAACCCCAAAGACGTTGGTTAGGGCTCCACGTAGGTGGAGCGTGAAGTGTAATTCGTTAGCTAGGAGTCGTTTCGGGTGTTTCCGGAAGGGGCCTAGTAGCTCTCTGCGCAGTGGATGAGGGTGGGGGAGGAAAAACGCGAGGAGGTTTACGAGACTTTGATAGCGGGAGTGTGGGAGATGTGTGTTTAGGGGGCGGTTATCAAAGGCTTTACTGCAGGGACCACCTTCCGGGCTGAGGGGGCCGGGCCTCAGGACTCTGGGTTAATAAGCTCCTCCCGACAACGTTAATTTCAAACTGCGCGACCGTTTCTCACCTGCCCTGCGCTAAAGTGGGGGCTGGACCCAATTCCGAGAGAGAAATACGCAGGACTCGAGTCGTCCGCAATTCCCCGAGCCCATTTACGCAAGTAACGCCAAGCCCCATCGTTGGACACAAAGGGGGAGGAGTACGTACTTAGCTTAAGGAGGGGCGTAGGGCGTTCCCGCCATTGGCGGCGGTTAGGGCGTTTACGCAACGGCCTGACGTAAAGGAAGACGCGTTAGTCGGGGGGAAGGTTCTAGAAAAGCGGCGGCAGCGGCTCTAGCGGCAGTAGCAGCGGCGCCGGGTCCCCAGTGGAGGTGCTCTTAGCGGTGTTGTTTCTCGAGCAGCAGCAGTTCTCACTACAGCGCCAGGACGAGTCCGGTTCGTGTTCGTCCGCGGAGATCTCTCTCATCTCGCTCGGCTGCGGGAAATCGGGCTGAAGCGACTGAGTCCGCGATGGAGGTAACGGGTTTGAAATCAATGAGTTATTGGAGAGGGCATGGCGAGGCCTTTGGCTCCTTGGTGGAAATCGGCCGTCCGCCTCCGTGGGAGAGCGGCAGTGAAAGGGGGCCACTACGGAAGCGGTTGGTGTCGACGTAGTTTTGAAGAGGGATCGTTAGGGGAGGCCTGATCGTATACCTTCCCCACCCTCAGCCTCCCGGCGCCATTTCCCTCAGAAGGGGTGGGGGATGGGGAATTCCACAATGTGGACGCTGCCCCGCTTTAGGAAAAGTGGGACGCGGAGGTGGGAACTCTTCTCCCCTTTTGAGAGCACGGTGACTTAGGGGCCCCGGAGGCCCGGCGTTTGAGCGTTTCGGCGGGCTTCGGGGCCTCGTGAGCGCGGCTGCGGCGCCTCCCCTCCCCCCTCGGGGGAACCGGATTTGGCGGCCGCCATTTTCATTTCTCTCCTTCCTCTCCGCGTTTTTCTTCTAATCCTCAATTTCCCTAGTTTGACTCCCTTCCTGAAGAATAGACGTGGTTAACTATTTTTCTTTCTTCTCGGGCTGTTTTCATGCCGTGTCGAGGTGGATCCCGAGTGTGGGGAGCTTGGATATTAGCGTCCTGCGCACCTCCTTAGAGGCTCTCCCTTCCCCTCGATGAAATGGCGCCATTGCGTTCCGGAGCCTCGCCGGCGAGCGGGAGGGGGGCGCTGGCTCGCGAGCTTTGAGTGGAGGTAGAAAACAACCTAGCTTGTTGGGCCCTTTTTTTATGGCGAACTGGAGGACAAAGAAATACTTCGCAGCCCTTAATTTCTTTGAGTAACGGTTTTATTTGGGCCTGCGGTGATTAAAAAAGCAACCGAGCCGCAGGAAAATCAAAATGTGGAGCCATCAGTATAGCACCGACCGTGGGTGGATGTGAGGGGATTATTTTGGGGTGGAGGGAATAATCTCTGCAGAAATCCTAAGGGGCTCATTTTCAATCCTTTCGAAATGCAGAATTTATTCGTATTAAAGTAATTTTCCTGGGAAGTTGAATCGTTTCTGGGAAAAGCCGTGGGTCCTTAGAAGTGATAAGCTCGAAATCGGGAGTGGAATAAAAATGACCATCTTTAATTCATAATTGAACCTTGGTTAAAATATGGCTCAGTCTTCCAGTGCGTGTATTACATAGAAAACTGTCTTAGGTTGGACCGCTGTGTATCTGAACTGTATCACTTGCTTTTCTCATTTATGTTTGCAATCATGGTTGGTCATTACATTGATAAGCATAAGGTCTCAAGCGAGAGGGGGTGGTCTACCTGGGTATCTTCTTTGACCTTAAGCACTCTTGTAAAATAACTTTGTTATCGATAGTGGACATCGGGTAAGTTTGAAAAAAATTGAGGTAAGTAATGAGTTTTTGCCTTTTGTTAGTGATTTATAAAATTTGTAGACGTACTGTGAAGATTTCTGTTTAGATTGGAAAAGTAATTTTAGCTGATTGTTATTTTAACATAATCAGGAGCCCGTTTGGTAATTTGTTAAATCTTTAATTTTCAGAATTCTGAAAAGGGGGGGGGGTGTAATTTTCAAACTGACTGAATTGTTTTTTATCACTGTATTTTTTGAACTGTTGAGAGAATACCATATGGAGAGGCAGAAATCTTAAAATTCTGGGTTTAAGAGTTGTATTTCCTGTTATTTGGGAAATTATATTTGACTTACTGGGTTCCTGGACGTTATGGCCTATTTTCTAGTTTTACATTTTAACCTAGTCATTTACTGGAAACCAAATATGTTATGGTCCAAGTTTAAGTGACAGCTCTCCAAGGCATGTAGTGATGATGCAACATACTTGTTAATTTTTGGCTATTGAAAGAGTAAAGCCCAGGTGTGTTTTTTTGTTTGTTTTTAAACTTGTAGAATATGGGGCACACTGTAACCTGCCTGGAGGCCACTAAGTGCATTCATAGTATCCTGGAAGTGCAAATGGAAGTAGTAGTATTAAGTAACTACTGGATAGTCAAAGTGGTCATTTGAACATTTTTAGGGCTTTTGGACAGTGAGGTGATTACAGTGAACTTGAACTTGTTAACACTTACTCTTTGTATTTTGTTATCTAAACAAATATTGGGATGCCCACAGTGAATCTTATGTTAAGCTTTTATGTATTGTTATTAAAAATCAATCTGCATTGGTCAGAAGAGGTGAGTTTTAATTCTTGGTACATGTTACTTGACTTTAAAAGATACTTAAAGGTTTGGAATAGTTTAATATTAGTTGAGGTACATCAGATTATCCGCCAGAGGGAGTAATGAAGGAAAGGTAACACAGATACTGAATCCTAAAATAAAAATGGTCAACTATGGATTACAAGGAAGGAGACAACAGTTTTTGTATTTACAAATAATAAAACTGAAGCTATATCTAAGCTGTATTTAAAAGTTGGCTCTCAGTTCTAGGGTACAGCGTTGAATGCATATTCTGTTGCAAATATTTGACCCATCAACCACCAGGGAATAGATTTGCTCCTCTTCAAAAAGTTTATAAGCTATATTAATATATTTAAAATGAATTAATGTCAAGTATATTTAGATCAAGCATTGATGATTTTAAAATAAGTTCAGCTGAGGCGATTTTTTTTTTTTTTTTTTTTGGTGTAACACAACTAATATGCAGTTTAACATATGGTTTAAATTTGATGTAAGTTTTTTTTTTCCCCCCCAGAAAACTTTAGAAACTGTTCCTTTGGAGAGGAAAAAGGTACTCTGCCAGCAGGTCACCTCATATTTAAGAATTTAATTTCCTGCATACAAAGAGAAAAGGTAAATAAAAATTGAAATGATGTCTTCCTTTGCAGAGAGAAAAGGAACAGTTCCGTAAACTCTTTATTGGTGGCTTGAGCTTTGAAACCACAGAAGAAAGTTTGAGGAATTACTATGAACAATGGGGAAAGCTTACAGACTGTGTGGTAAGTTAAATGTGAAAGCGTTTACAAATATTGAACTACAACTGTTCAGGAGTTGTGTATTTAAAATAAGTGAATCATGAGAAAATGACATTCCTTATTCTTTTCTTGCTAAAATTTCATGTATTGATTTTCAAAGGTAATGAGAGATCCTGCAAGCAAAAGATCAAGAGGATTTGGTTTTGTAACATTTTCATCCATGGCTGAGGTTGATGCTGCCATGGCTGCAAGACCTCATTCTATTGATGGGAGAGTGGTTGAACCAAAACGTGCTGTTGCAAGAGAGGTGAGTAAATTTTACCTTCAGAAAAGAGTAGGCACTTAGCCATGAGGTCCTCTTTACTTGATGTTTTAACATCAAATACCCCTTTGTTAGTGTTCAGGTAATGTGAAATAGGAATTTCAGTCATAGCTGTGGTTCTGTCACGGTGACTTTTCTCCTTAATCTTAGGAATCTGGAAAACCTGGGGCTCATGTAACTGTGAAGAAACTGTTTGTTGGTGGAATTAAAGAAGATACTGAGGAACATCATCTTAGAGATTACTTTGAGGAATATGGAAAAATTGATACCATCGAGATAATTACTGATAGGCAGTCTGGGAAGAAAAGAGGCTTTGGATTTGTTACGTTTGATGACCATGATCCTGTGGATAAGATTGTGTGTAAGTATAACCTTTACGTGTGGGGTTCTTTCATATATTAAATTTTGGGTATGTTTTAAACTAAAAAATTTTTAATTTCTAAGTTATTTCTGGTTAAATATTAATGAAGTCTGAACTTTTCGTTACAGTGCAGAAATACCATACTATCAATGGTCATAATGCAGAAGTAAGAAAGGCTTTGTCCAGACAAGAAATGCAGGAAGTACAAAGTTCTAGAAGTGGAAGAGGAGGTAGTTCTTATTCTCTCTCCCCTTCTTTTCCTCCTTTTAAATTTGTATGGTTTCTTGTTAATAACCAAGTCATTTATCGTAGGCAACTTTGGTTTTGGGGATTCTCGTGGTGGTGGTGGAAATTTTGGACCAGGACCAGGAAGTAACTTTAGGGGAGGATCTGGTAAGTTCAAAATCTGTTAGAAAGGTGAATGTGCTTCGTTACAAACTGATTCAGTTTTGACTAAAATCAGAAATTGCAGCCCAGTTAAAGTTATGCTTAAATAGGTTATATCCAGGTAGGATCTAAAGTTTGGCTGGGCAAGAAGTGAACAAATTTTGATGTATTCCTGAAAAGTGGAAATACCATTGGTGCTTTTAAAATGTATAAAAGGTTAAGTTTTTTTCCTTGTAGACTTAAGCGAACAGTGTAATGAGGCGGCAAGGGGAAAGTAAGTTGTGATTTACCTAGCTTAGGTAGCCATAGTAGATAGTTGGTAATGAAATTTAACTGTGTTTTTGTAGGTTAATCCAGTAACATTAGCATCCTAGCATGAGTGAATATTCTCATCCAGGGACATTAATGGAATGTGAGGGAGAGGGGGAAGAAAAGAAACAGTGTTGCGGGAAATGGTGTGATTTTTCTTTCCTGTCCCTAACAGATGGATATGGAAGTGGTCGTGGATTTGGGGATGGTTACAATGGGTATGGAGGAGGACCTGGAGGTTAGTTTCTTCTACATTTGGGTTTATGTGACTTAGACCTTATAAATAACTGCATATATGTTACATAGTTCAATATACATAAGAATATCCTGGATTTACATCTTATAAAGGACTAAAGGGATATAACAGTAAATAATTAATTGTTCTGTCCTTTATGATTATATTAATGGTAGTTGTATAGTTAAAAAATGTAGCATGCTTACAGATGTTAGTATCAAATAGCTCACAAAATTGGGAAGGTCTTCGGTGAGAATTTAAAAATGTTTTCAAACTTCCCTTTTTTCTCTTAAGCAAAAGAGTTGGAGACAAGTGTACTGTTGTATGCATTATGTTTTACTTAGAAAAGTACAGAACTGGATGGATGGACATGATGGATTGCTATGGGGTGGGGAAACATAAGAACAGATATGTTATCTTAACCCTTACCTTGATAAGTCCCATAATAACTTTTTTAAAAAGTCACCAAAGGAACTTTTTCCAAAATATACAGATGTGCGCCTGGGTCCAGATAAAGTAGTGAAACCACTGTTGTATATCAACTGATGTTAGATGCATATTTGGTTTGGCATATTGGAAAAGTTGGGTGCTTGATGACAAACGTCTTGATAAGAAAGGGACGATTAAAATCGAGCTACTAATTGACCCAGTATCTAGTTTAACTTCTAAGTAGGTATGGCTAACTTAGACCTATAATTCGTTTCTAGTTTTGAAACCCAAATACTTGTTTTTTAAAGGAAGACTTCTTGTATGCAAATTATTGCAAGTAATTTGAGACTTTTATAGTACCAATTTAAGTTACTGGATTCTCTTTAAGTTTGCTAATTTCTGGTCCTCCCCCCCATTTCTACTCAGGAGGAGGGTACTGGGCAAGTTATTTGAGAGTAAATCACAGGGAAATGTGAATTATGAAAACTTTGGACCAGTGGGAGGATGTGGCTTTTAAATTTTTGTCCCACAAACCTTCTCTTACCTGCCCCCACAACCCTTACGCAAAAGAATATTTATAGATATGCCTTCAGGAAAACCCTTACTTAGTTTTAGGGGAGACCTATCATCTTTAAAGGTTATTGGGCACTACAAAGGTTTTTTGTAATTGGCCCTGCTGCCAAGGCTACTTTATTCGGTCCTTGAGGCTATTCTAGAAGAGATTTCATAGATAGATTATTTTTCTTATAAAAATGTTTTGGAAAACTGGAAATGGGTGTGATAAAACAGTTCAAATGAAAAATATTAAGTGATTACTTAAAGGCTTATTTTATAATAGGTGGCAATTTTGGAGGTAGCCCTGGTTATGGAGGAGGAAGAGGAGGATATGGTGGTGGAGGACCTGGATATGGCAACCAGGGTGGGGGCTACGGAGGTGGTTATGACAACTATGGAGGAGGTAATAAATTCACCTGCAACCTTTATGTGGGAATTTGGATTTAATGACTTTTAACACATGAGATTTTTATTTCATTGTTGTCAGTAGTTGCCTTTAAAATTTGTAGAACTGTAGATAGGTGTTCTGCATTTATTCTGATGACTTGTTATTGTGGGAGATTTTGTCCCGAATACTTGGCTTGGAAGCATGTGTACTGGATTAGTGTTTGATATTCTGAGTTTCATTATGCAAAGCTAGTGTTCCGGTGTTTTCACAGGGAACTATGGAAGTGGAAATTATAATGATTTTGGGAACTATAACCAACAACCTTCTAACTATGGTCCAATGAAGAGTGGAAACTTTGGTGGTAGCAGGAACATGGGGGGACCATATGGTGGAGGTAATTTCAAATTATTTTGTATGATTGAAAGATGAAAATGTTTTTGATGTCAAGGGAATCGAATATGCTAGTTAGTTCCTTTGGGTAACTAGAATAGGTAGTGTTGCTGAGATGAATATTTGGGGGAAATACTTTAGCAAACCATTTAAAGATAGTGGGATGATAAAGAAGGTGAATATTTTTATTCACTTATAACTCATCCTTTGAAATTTTAGTGAGTAGTTTCAAATCTTTGTTAAAACCATTCTTTAAGATATTCTTAAGTGTTTTTAAGTAGGACCAAAACAGGATTAATCATCTCTCTAGTTTTAATTTATTTAAATTTTCTGAGTGAATCCAAATGGCCCCTTCAAAAGCATTAGCACCAGGTCGTCAAGCTTAAAAAAACAAATTCATGTATCTTTATATGGGTAAATCTCACTTGACCAGGCTGTTTTAAAAAGTGATGGTTGATGGTTATAAAGTCAGATAATTAGGCTAGTAATCATGGGAAATCTAACATTTCGTTGTTGTTCTAACAATTCTAGGAAACTATGGTCCAGGAGGCAGTGGAGGAAGTGGGGGTTATGGAGGGAGAAGCCGATATTGAGCTTCTTCCTATTTGCCATGGGTAAGTAGCTTTTGAGTTTTATAATTATTAATGTCTTGGGGAGACCTAGCTGCCAGGAGTAAAAGCTTTTTAGGTTCATGTTATCTTTCCTTAAAATCTGGTTAGATGGATAATATCATAACCTATTTTTTTTTTACTCTTTACTTCTGTTGAAACAGGCTTCACTGTATAAATAGGAGAGGATGAGAGCCCAGAGGTAACAGAACAGCTTCAGGTTATCGAAATAACAATGTTAAGGAAACTCTTATCTCAGTCATGCATAAATATGCAGTGATATGGCAGAAGACACCAGAGCAGATGCAGAGAGCCATTTTGTGAATGGATTGGATTATTTAATAACATTACCTTACTGTGGAGGAAGGATTGTAAAAAATGCCTTTGAGACAGTTTCTTAGCTTTTTAATTGTTGTTTCTTTCTAGTGGTCTTTGTAAGAGTGTAGAAGCATTCCTTCTTTGATAATGTTAAATTTGTAAGTTTCAGGTGACATGTGAAACCTTTTTTAAGATTTTTCTCAAAAGTTTTGAAAAGCTATTAGCCAGGATCATGGTGTAATAAGACATAACGTTTTTTTCCTTTAAAAAAATTTAAGTGCGTGTGTAGAGTTAAGAAGCTGTTGTACATTTATGATTTAATAAAATAATTCTAAAGGAAATTGTGTAATTATAGACTTTTTATTTTAAATAAGTTAAGGAGTGGGTAGTATAATTAAGGTCCATTGCAAAGTTGTTGTTATATTTGTGTAAGATAAATGCTGGTCAGATATAAGTGTGTTGTCTGCAATTCATCAGGATTAAATTATCTAGATAACTTAAGGGATATCTCTGCAAGGAGAAACACCTTTTTAGATCTTTTAGATGCTGCTTCTTCAATGCAAGGAAAGGAAATAACCCCAGCGAGTTACTCTTCAGGGATACAGGTCTAGTACAAGAGAACTCTTGACGGCTACTAAGTTGAGCCAGTCTTAAGAAACTGCTGTTTCTACAAAGCTTTAACTACACTAGTTTATAAGGATGCCAACGAAAGCTGAGGGTGTAGAGCAAAATAGTTCTAAGCTTCAGTTAAACTTCTTTAGGTAAGATCTTATTTACTTTTCCTTTCTTAATTTTCCTCCCCAAAAGATAAAACTAATACTCTCCAATGGTCTTTCAGTATAGTGGTTCTTATGTAGTTTAACATAGCTATAAATTGAGTTTAACAATTATAAACTCAAGAGAATAATTTTATAAACCCTGTTTTCCAATCTGTCATTTACTTAAATTATTTTGGTTTTTTCCCTTTTTTTCCTTCTTTCTCACCCCCTTCCCCCTCTGTGAAGATTTAGGTGCTTAACATATCATTTTTTTCCCTGCTGGAATTTTAGCATTGATATGAGCCATGGACAAGTATATTCTGCTGCCACAAAGACTGTAAAGTGCTTCATTTCAACAGCTGAGGCAAGCCAAGTGATCATTAATAAAGCTTTTCTTGGTTCCTTCAGTGGTGTTGGTAGTAAAATGGTAGGTAAAAGTTAGGCTGCAAGTTCAATAAATCATGACATTTCCCATCGTTACACCCTTGTGTATTCACTTTCTTGGATCAAGCATTTTGAGCAAACTAGAAGTTTTGATTAAAAATAAAGACATTTTGTTCTTCTGTTACTTGATAATGGTTTTAGCTTTACCTGCTATCATCATCAGTCTAAGGAGAGAAGGTAGGTAGGGCGAAATGATTGTTTTCAGATAATTTATACTTAGAAATAAAGTTTTGTCTGTCTACATTATAAGTCCTGTGTCCAACATGAAATATTTTGAATTTAAATGTGATATCTCCTTCCCACTCCCCTATCCTCTAGGAGAGATTGACTGCTGAAACTTTTTTTTTTAAATGTCATCAATTTGTGATTGCCTGGCTTTATTGCCCTTCAGGAATGTGCTAATCGGCATATTCTATATGCACCAGTGAGCCTTCTTTGATCCTAAGACCACCACTGAAGTTATTTAGGTTCTTTGGACAAACATGATAAACTTCTTCAGATACTTTTTTTTTCCTTTGGCAGGAAGGTGTCTTGCTGCAGGTAACTAATGAAGAAGTGGTCAACCACAGAGTCTTCAAGAAATAAGAAATTCTGTACCATCTGAAAGTAGTTCTTGTTGGTGCCTTCATTTTAAAAAAGCACTCTTAAGATTAAAGGGCAATGTTTTCTGATAAAACACAAACTTCATCTAGTACAGGTTCTTAATTTAAAACAATTACAAATTGAGCATTGTTTGTAAAAAGTAACATCAAATTGGCTAGAGATCGTGTATCATGTTTTAAATTAGGTTTTGTGAGTAGACAGATTAAAATTCTATTTTTAATACAAAGTTTATAAAATAAATACTTTTGTATCCAAATACTTGGTGTAATGTTTGCACATAAAATGTGTGAATCTTGTTCTATAAACAATCAGTTGTCTATAGGATTGCTGCCCCCTAGATTTTTAAAGCAGTTTCACAAAACTATGCATATCACCATTTTTCTTTAATATTGACCAGTTAATTGAGAAACAGCATTGTGGACATTATTGGCTGTCCCTAATAAAATGCCATTCTTTATACACTGTATATCCAGCGTTTGAATACTACTGTAATTTTCTGGTTTTACCTTGTATATTGCTGGTGGTGGTTTACAATGAGTTTTAACCGCTAGTGTGCTCCAAATTTACTGCAAAGCCAGGGGTGAAATTTTTTACACTGGTTCAAGTGTCAATTAGAGTCATTATATTTTATACTAAAGTGGTTAAAGACTTAGTGCTTGAGTATGGTGGGCAACATTTAATAAAAAGTGGTGACTTTGTCAGACGTTGAACTGAACCAGCAGGGAAGTACTAACATTAAGATTGACTTGTTCTAATTTCTTTGGGTACTAAGATATTTCACAGGTAAGTTAATCACTAACAGAAAATGAGCTGTTCTTTACATCTGTCAAATGCAAACTTGAAACGCTTGTTGAGTTTGGAGAAAGATGGAAAGTTTCAAATTTAACTAAACAAAAAAGTTGCACTTTGAAGGAAAATCGGGTTATTAATCCATACAATTAGTGGGGAAATGAATAGCACACAACAGGCCAGAATTACCTGACTTGTTGAAACCTTTTCCTTTGTGTATTGAACTGTTGGCATTTTAAATGAGTTTTAAGATAGTTTTGTTACCTGGAATAGGACTGTTGTGATGTTTTACCCCAAGCTTAACTCTTCACATGACACACTTGAGGTTTTTTAAATGTTACTTCCATACTTGAGTTTTTTATGTTACTTCCATACTTGGGTTTAGAACAAACTTTTATCTCCTTAAAACTTGTTCTCTCCTGGAAATAGCTTCACCGATTTTGGCTCAAGCTCAAGGCGCTATAGTCAAGGAAGACCTGAACTGAAATATTGGGTTCAAAGGGAACCTGACAGGGTTGGGAAATTGCTGTTGGCTGTTGCCATTTTATAGTGAGTTACCCAATACAACAACCTTGAAAAGTAACGATCAGAGTTTAGTAGTCAAATTCTGATAGTTGCGTAATGTTGGGAGGATTTTACTCTAGGCATTAGGCGTATTTTGAGGATTGGCTCCTACATGGTAACTTGTGAAAGCTCTGCATGTAAGGTTTTAACTGACCAGTCCATGTACATACTCAGGAAGTGCCCAGGTGATTAATATACTGCATATGACATCAGTGTCACTGTTAGATTACACAGCTGCTGTCTTAATTGGTAAGTAGATGGCTCAAAGTGTAGAGCAAGTTGAATGCTAAAACAGGGTTGCAAAGTCTGAATAGGGATCCCATAGGCAGTCTTTTGGGGTTGGGTCTGTGGAAACTGCTTCACAGATTGTGTTTACTATTAGGTCGAAAGTGGAGTCAACGTTTTGAGAAAGCATATCAGTTTAAGCATGCAGTTGATAAGACATTAGACCATTGTCATTTAGCATTCTTGGGTAGCTAGGTCTCAAGAAAATGGACAGATCTGTCGACCAGATTCCACACTACACCATTGAAAGGCAAAAGTAAGCGAAAATACATGTGAGAATTGTTACTTTGGGATGGAATAACTGGGCTAACTGCTTGTTCAGGAGGAAAACATGCAAGCCTATCTCGATTTTCAAAGGATTGCTATGGGGAACACAACCCATTTTACTGATTCCTGAGGTTTATATTTCTGTTACACCCTATTAACTACTTGGAACTAACGTACTTGGAACTACATTTGGAACATAAAGGCCACTGCTTGGGAGAGTTTCTAAATGACAGTAAATGCAGAATTGATTTGCTATTTATGATTTGGCTCAATGGCAATTGAAAACTTAGTGAAACCAGTAATTGTAAAGAGCTGGAGCTGAGGTCACATTCCCCTTCATACCACATTTACTTACATGATACAGATGCTATTTTAAGATGCAGAAAATTACAGTTTTGGGTTATTCTGGAAATGTTAAAGTCATGGGTGTGGAAAGGTTCAGTTTAAACGCCTAAATCCAGTGTGAATTTTATGGGAAAATGTAAAGTGTCCTACAGCAAATGAGATGTCTGAAATTGGCTGTTAAAAATAGGCTTTCATTTGAACACTACATTTTTGGGCCATCTGATACCAGTTTGATTTTGATGCTTTCCAGGGATTTGGAAAGAAAAATGAGTTCTCATTGTGTGAGTACAACCTAAAGGGTAGTAATTGTGGTAGTTTATAATGTAGAGTGGCCGTGTGACCTTCAGTTAAATATCAAAGGTTGGGGCCATGGGCAGATAGTCCCTTACAAAAAACCCAGCCTGTCAACATTTAAAATGCAATATAAAACTGTTCTAAAGCAATGTCTGCAGAAGCACTTCCTTGGGGAAAAATCGAGTGTGTGCGTACCTAGGACCCACTTAAGTGGATACACTATCATAAAAATCTACTTTAGATGATGTTTCTGTAAACTGAAGATACTTGGGTTTAGAATAGTCTACATTGTTTGGGGAAGGAGTCTTCATGGCCAAAATGTGACAAGCTTGATTTATCAGCTCTGATTTTCAATGATGTTAGTCTTGATGTCAAACCTTGGGTGGGGTTACCTTGAGAAAAGTGGCAAGTGCCATCATAGGATTAGTGATTTCACTAAACAGGTTGGCTTTGTTGCCAAGGGAGCCTCTTGCCCTACATGCAGGCAATTCCCTGCTTCTACATTACCCTAAACATTAAATGTAATAGATAGCAGATATCACATTTCACATAAAATTCACACTTCAATATTTTGGTTTACTGATTGGCCCTCTAAAGATTTATATAATCTCCAAGGCATTTTTACCATACCAGTTTAGTATATGTTGACACCAACCAACTTGTGCCAAGTTTTAAGAATCACTGTGCTATGCTGCTGGGTTTGCTGGATACCATGCTAAGCCTTTTTGGAGGAAAAATAGTAAAGGTAAATTTGCTTAAGTTTTCTGTATGAAATGGAAGTTGGCTTGCATTTGAGTATAAAAATTTATTCCCACAGGTTATAAGTTAAGCACTCAAAAATTAGACTAATGAAAAGTTCACTATACTTCAGTGCTAACAAAATGAGAAGGCTGTTTTGCATTTCAAGTCAAAAAAAATCTAAAAATACATCCAGTTTTTGATGTAGCCATCCTACTAGGAAAATGGCTAAGTGAACAAAGTTTTCATTCATGTCACTAATTATCCGTGTTTATGACTCTTTAATACGATGTAGAACTTCGCGAAGTTGTGGGTTTCCTCCAGATTTCCCACAAATCTGATTTTGAAGTCCTAAACATTTGTCCATGTGGCTTCAAAATGTAGCTGTAATGGAGAGATTCAAGTAATAGTGCTTAAGAGAGCTATCACAAGCTAAATTTTGAAGCAATTTCAATGGTTTATGGTGGACCCATGTTTCTGAACTTAATGGGTTTTAACAATTCACATTCATTTACTTCTCTCACTTTTCTTCTTTCCTTTTTGGTTTTCCTTTTTGTGGCCTGAGGTCACCAGATCCTTGGGTACAATCAAAAAACTTCCATCATGGCTGCACTGAAGAGCATAATGGTTTGGATTGACTGGCCTCCCTTCTTCATCTCTTAACTTACTAAACACATCATGATAAAGGTCATGCAATTTCTGTTTCATTATGTTAATAGCTTTGTTACACTGGGCTCGCTCTCTCTTAAGGGTTTCCTTCTTGGCTTGTAAATTACATACATCATCTTCTAGATTCAGAATTAAGTCCAGTTTACGCTTACGACAGTTCTGAGCAGCAACTTTATTTTTCCCTCTTCTCCTGATATCACGAATAAGTGATACTTGCAGATCTGTCAGATAGTACCTGCTTAACATGCTGTTGAAAGTATCAACAGGCATGCGAACAATTTCATCTACAGTAAAAGGAATATGCAGAGCTTTAGCGCGTCGTTCATCACGGCTTAAGTTTCTGTCCGTGTCATTGAGGTACCTGTTCCTTACTATCTGTGACTTCCCAGGCCATGGGAAAGATGCAGAAGTGGGTTCTACAGTACTTGGCTGCAAGTGGTAAGTGTGGTTATGAAATACATCTTGAAATGCAAGGTCCCCTTGAAAACCAGAGTCACTCCTGTGTTCTAGGTGACACAGCTTATTGGGCTCTGGGTAGTAGCCACCTACAGCCCCTTCTAAGTCATGGTAGGAAGGAGACTCAAGGTCACTACTAAAACCTATAGCTCCTTCACACAAGGAATGAGAGGAGTTAGACTTGATGATAGAAGTGCTATTATGGCTTGAATTTAAGGAAAGCCCAGAATCAGAATCTTGTTCTTCAAAAAGCCGGGAAATTGCCATTGGATTAAAGCCTTCTTCTGTGGCCAAAGACATTAAATTTATCTCATCAAATATGTTTATATCAAGGTCATATAGAAGGTCTTGGCTTGTTAGATTCCTCATCTGATTGTCAACAAATCCTGTCAAGTTAGTTACAGAAAAGGTCTGTTCAGGGTCAGTGATTTGAGAATTTAACTGTAGCAGTGGTTCCTGTGGCTGTGAAGTCCTTGATACTGGATCTCTTCTGAATGTATTGTCAGTTGGACACAGCAACATGGCCTCATGGAGATCCACATCCTGACTTATAGCTTGGCTAAAATTTATATTATAATGTGCTGAAGAATTCATGCCATCATTGATACTTCCTAGAAGCGGAATTTCTCCCAGTGAGATGCCCTAAAAGGTAAAGGGGAAAAAAACATACACTTAATCCTCTTTCAACAGCAGCTGTATATAGTACCTAATAGTCTTTCCTGTCATCACCACCTCTAGATGAGGGATAGAACTTCAATTAAGTGACAAGTTCTAATCACAACATGCTGTTCTTGGCAAGAATTGCTCTTTGAGCATCATGGAAATGTCAATTTTGAGTAAGTCGGCATAAAAGCTGGTTTTTAATTTTAACTATATAAACCATAACTCAGCCTAGCTGTTGGTAATTTAAGGCCACATTGTGGGGGGTATGAATAATAGCTACAGTGAAATGCTAACAGAACTACAGCTATGCCTTAAGATTGTCGAATGCTCACTGCCATTTTTGATTCATTATGAAGTATATAAATTTGATTAGGAAGAAGTTTATAAAAAATTCTGAATTTTGAGTCAGTAGATAGTATTACATAAATATTACTTTACACTGCTATGTAAACTAAGTAAAAAGGTTTTATTTATTCACAGAGGTCAGTGTAGATAGTTTCCTGAAAGGATAAAAGCTAATGTTCCAATACCTCCAGTGAATTTTCAGGTTGTGATGAAAGCAATTGAAATAAGTCTTCAAGTGAAAAAGATGTATCTGTCCCATTTAGATGTCTCTGTAAAAAAAAAAACAAAAGGTGTGTATCATTCATTGAAAAGTTTTCTTGAATTTAAGGCTTGCAAGGACGACCAGCTCTTCATGGCAAATTTTTACCCTATTTTGGAATTTTTACAATATACTCCTTAGTACTAAATTCAACATTTTAATACCCTTCACAATATCTTTCCTTTAGTTCCTTTCTGTTTCTGTCCTTTCTATTTTGACCCTACAAAATGGTTTTAAATTTATATAATTATTACAGTACACATTTAGACTTTTGACAAAATCTTTTACTCATCTTTATTTCATATCCTATTTTCAGAGTTTAGTTTCTTACTAAAATAACTCCTTTGACAGTGGGACTCTACACTTTTATCTAAACCATGGAATTAATTTAATTTTGGAAATTTTGTCATGAAGGCTTTAGATACTGTGAATACTCTGATCTCTCTGGACTCATTAAGAATAATTGAGATTTTTCTCACCGAGGTGAGCCTATCCTTTGGGAGCTCTGTAGGAATAGTTCTGTTTTTTTCTGCAAGGATCAGTTTATATTTTCTAGACCTTACTTTCTTGGCTTGAAATTTCTGATACTGTGGGATCAGACTTTGCATTTGCCTCTTGGAACCACTCAGGGTTCTTTTTCTTTTTTTCTTTTTCTGAGACTAGTTTTCACTGTGTTGCCCAGGGTAGTTCTGATCCCACGGGCTCAAGTGATCCCAGCCTCAACCTCCCACATAGCTAGGATTACAGGTGCACACCACCATGCTCAGCTGCTTTTTTCCAGACCAAGTCTCACTATGTTGCCTGAGATAGTCTCGAACCCTCGAACTCAAGCAATCCCTGACCTCTTGGCCTCCCAGTGCTTGGATTACAGACCGTACCATCAGGGTTCTGTTTCTAAAGGGTGGATAGACAACTTAGTTTCCATTTCCTGATCAAAAGTTTTTAAACATTTTAAGCATGTAAACCTCCCTCCAACCATGGGCTTGAGACTTCATTTTCCATCAACCTCACCCTGTTTTCTGTTATTACATCTGAATTATTCCTCTTGGAGGTCTTCAACTTTGATGTGTGATTATCTCAAATTTGATTGAGTTCCCTCTGTCATTTGTGAGACTGCAGAATTCTCATTCTGGCTTTTGAGTTCTGCTATACTAAGTAGAGTAACGATAATATTTTCCAGGATTTCTATTTTTGGCACATTATGGGAGGTATCTTACAGGTCAGGAGACATACGTTGCTGGCACCTGTGCTTTGTTTTTGCACTACTCCACTTTTTACTTTAATGTTTTCCTGAAGATTCAGACCAGCTGGACTGATTCCTTTCTACCAGATATTTTGGGTACAATTCTTCAAGGTTCATGGTTAGTATATAAAGTTTTGTATTTTCTACATGGCTATTTAAGGTAGACTAGTAAGATTTATTTCTTTGGCAAATTATGCATTCTTAGTGGATAGAGGACTTCTTCATCAATTCATCAGTTGGATTGTTAATTTGAAATGATGCCTACTTAAGAAATTTCAAAAATTTCCTGTTAATGGCTCAAGCTTAATTCATTATCACTACTTATCCTGGTCAAACAGTGATCAAAATGTGCTGATGATCACAAGTGTGAGGATGGATCACATTTCCTCCTTTTGGCTTTCTGTGAAAGCAATCCTTAATGGTGGGCAAATAACATTTTGCAGGGAATAAAGCTGAATACAGAACATAGAGTTATGACAGTCCTCCTGCTTAAAATGAATTACAGACTGGTCCCTTGTGGGTAGTTGAGGTCACATTTCATTAATTTTTTTAACTGTCCTCTGAAGTGCCCTTGAGGATGAGGATTGAGTGGCTACCCCTACCAATTCAGCCCCCTGATTGGGTCCACAGGAGACAAAGGCAAGAGAGGAGGAGGCATGAGGAGTCACAGACAACAGCGCTGCTAAAGTGTCAACTCCAGTGCTCACTGAGCTCTTTGTCACCTCCCCTTCTGTCCTGGTGATGTAACGAGGGTTTCCCTATCCCTTGGTATTTCCTTTAAACCTACCCTTAACCTCTGCTAAAACAGGAGGAAAAAAGAAAACCTTCAGAATTTCATGTGTTTCTTTATGGATAGCATTCTGCTTGAAATTGCTATATACTACAACTAACACATTTCAGGATAGTTTTGAGACATCTGATTTAAAGAACTTGGTTACTTCACCTCTAAATCTAATGTTTTTGTTCAACTAGGTACAAATCCTGCACAAAAACAGGCAACCAAGCCATTCTTATAATTAACCTTTTATTCCACATTTTAAGTTCAATTTAGATTGCCAGAAATGGTCATCTTTTTTAAGTCAAACAATTCTTCCTAAAAACAGAAACCAGAGTATTCAAAGAATATGATGGGTGCATATCTTTTAAAAAATGAAATCTTAACATGAACTCAACTAATCCTTAGTAGAAAATGTCTTCAGATTGTAGTTAACCTACATACACTGTATATTCTTCATCATTAGCTGGCAGTCTAGGTCTAGGCTTGCAGTGAGGCTACAAAGAGATCGTTGTTACAGAGCAACTTATGTCAGTTTACCTTAGGTATTCTTCCAGGGTCATCATCTGAAAGGATAAAAATAAACTCCAGAGATTCACTGTGATCATAATTCTAGTTTATTTCAACACAAAGCACCTACTAAGATCTCAGAAAAGATTGGATGGAAATATCAGAAGTTCATATCAAAAATAGGTAATTTCCAGTCTGTAAAGACAAATGCTAACTAAACAAAACTGATAAAGGTACAAAATAATTATGATCTAAGACACAAATGCCTCTGCTTTGGATTGATGAAAATGTGTTTCTGGGATGTTTCTCCCAACTGATGTTTGTCCTAAGTTAGATTTCAAATTCTCCAAGGACCTCTCCAATGCTCTACTTCATTTCTCCATTAGTATTAAATGAGTGCCTACGTTTATCTAGCAGTTATTTACTGTAGGTAAATCAAGCAGAGAAAACAGTTTTTCTGGGAAGCTCTGTGAGAGTAAACACAGCAAACCTTGAACAACGAATAGCATAAACATATAGAATGAAGTGGTAGAGAAACTGCTAAAAATATCATCTCCCTCAAAAAGATGACTGGGAGGCACTTGGAATAGTGGGTTGGAATGTCTTCTTTAAAATAAAGTTTCAGTATTTTGTTAATAGTGATATGACAGTGTGTGTGATTGCACATGAATGCTCACACAGGGCTGGGGGTGAAGCCAAACCAAGGGTACAGGAGCCTGAGGAACACAGTGAAAAGAATATCCAGAGCTAGCCTGAGAAAAGCACAAGCAAAGGTTGCATATAGGGAAGTAGCTGAGGTACTTGTTTCCAGGACTAGCTGCAAGAAGATCAGAATGTGGTTGACAGCGCCAATTGAGGTCGGAATACCTTTATCTTTGGTCAAGAGATGAGCAAGTGAAATCCCTAGCCATGAGGGGTAGGAGGTCACAAAGAACCTATGATATGAAAGTGCCTGTCAGACAAAGAAGCAGTTTCAAACATGTCCTGTGTTCAAGCAAAATCAATGTCAGTTTGATACCAGTCAGGTAACACTTTTCCCGAACACTTAGCATCCCAACTCACTCTGCCCAGTTCCAGGAAGATACTGCAAAAATGGAGAAGCAAGGCCACAAACCCCTCTTCCACTTCAGCCCAGTTTTGAGCAGGAAAGGGGGGAGAAGCCAAGTTTCAGTTCAGAGGCTTTGAGAATTACACCTATTGCTGTACTAAGATGACCAGAGGTTTTTATCTGAAGTCATAGTTCTGCCCTAGATTTCACCCAAGATACAGATAAGAACTAATTGCCCAGAACAAGTTAAAACAAGCTGTAGGGGATACAGAAGCGTTGGGCAGGCAGAGAGTGAAAAGCTGCTTTCTGATTCACTTCATCAACCATTTAATATGGAATATGATGTTATACAACATGGTAAGGTTGCAGAGAGGATGGGCCATTAGGGCTATGGCAGGTTTGTCCTCCACGGGTGTTCAAGGACAAGACTGCAAGAATGCGCCTCCGGGTGAGAAGTGTAAGTGGTTAAGTTTTGTGGAACCTTCAGGCCTATCTCTGGAGAGCTTGTTGCTAGGCTTGTGGGTTAGGATCTCAGCCAGGTAAGAAGAAAGCAGGGGGGGGGGACATGGACAACCGGGTGGAGAAGAAAGCAGAGTATGAGAGTATGGTGCAAGTGAAAGAGGTGGGGATGAGGAGTGGGGGAAGCACAGACTGCAGGAAGATTCCATACTTTCAGCCTGGCTCCTTTTTACACCTCTTATAGCTGCCAGTGAGGTGTCCAGGCAGGTCCCACCAGGCCTGACCATCTAGGCCAGAGATGCAAAATGGGCTCTTGGATGCCCTTTTAGCATGGCCTGCTGGGACAGTGAGTGAGGGTTTGAATTCAGGTGCTAGCTGGTGTACAGGGCGATATGCCTGCAGTCCTTAGGCTCACTCTTAAGACCTGGTCAGCCAGTTGCCTCAGCAGGTGACTGAGGATTTCTGGGTGAAGGGATGTAAATAATCTCGTTTTCCCTTGTCATGGTAAACAACAGAAACCTTGCAACTTCCTGGAGGTGTGTGTGTGTGAATGTTTACAATTTTAAAAAAGGTACTTTCAGGTATCAGATTTGCTTATAGTAGAGTACATGCAAAATGGATTCTCAATAGAAAGTGTCAAAGTCATACAATCTACAATAAAGGAAAAACAGTAAGGCTGGGATATTCTGACATGCTTACCTCATTTCTAGATTCCCACTCAGGTTTATCTGCCATTTTATGCTCCTCTTCATTCTTCTGCTGTAGTGGCTTCTCCTTTGGAGCAGAGAGTCTTTGCTCATTTTCCTCATTCTGGGAACTGTGACCCACAGCTTCAGGCCTTGCTCTTAGTACCTCATCCTATAAAAATTACCCCAAAATGTTCTATGTAGAATCTATATTTCAACAAATAGGTCAAGTAATCTTTAACACTGCATTGTGTTCAGTGGCTACAAAAAGCCAAAACGCTAAGGCTGGCATTTCATTATTTCAGTATCAAAGAAACATTTAATTCTGAAACAAAGGTCTGTTTTGTGTCCTGTCCCTCCTTAAGAACTCACTCCGAGACAGGCAGTTCTAGTCTGCATGTTTACATTATATGCATTTATACAGATTCTGAGTTAGAAATATTTAAAAATTTGATTAGATATGAAGAAAAAAAAATCAGTGTTGCCAGCAGGCAATTTTCATTTAGCTTTCTGTTGAAAACAGATTAAACAGTTCAGTTGGAAGCAACTATGTATAGAAAAAATCTAGAAAGTATTATTGTGTTAATTTTGGTTCTCTGGGGGATGGAACGGTTGGCAGAATAGGTATAAATAAAGAGTTGATTTTATACATTTCTGCAATACTCAACAGTTCACAACAAATGTGTTCTTTCGTAGTCAAGTAAAAGGCAAATATGATTTCATTTTGAAAAAGTTAACGAAACTTTAATATCTTCAGAGATATTTTCAACTGTGCCTACTTATCCAGGTGAGTAGTTCTATTTCTAATTTTCTTGATAATCCTATAATTTACTTTAATTGTGGAATTCTAAATAATTTAAAAGCTGGAGAATTTCTTCTAATCATTAAATAGTTACCAGACAGATACTGATACTTATGACAGTAAAAGCTCTCTAATATAACTTTTCCCTCTAACATCAGAGTTTCTCGAACTCAAAGAATCTATTTTAAATTTTCTTTTCCAGCAACATAGCACACTGGACTATTTCAAGAACAGTCCTCGCCTACCTCCAACACAAATGTCAACAATAAACAACAAAGGTCAAAGAAAGGAAATTCATGAATGCAAGAAGCAAGAGAAATCAAAGCAAATATGGAAAAAGGAAGCTGATGCACTGGGGGCCCACTGGCTTTACTTGCTTCTTGACGCAACTCTACACAACATTGGTCTGCCTCCTCCCATGAACACTAGATGTGGGTCATGTTCCCATCTCAGTCTCTCCACATGCTGCACATACCACCACATGGAGCACCTGCACTCAAGGACGTTGCTACTCTGCCCTCTTCCACATCAACAACTGTTTCCTGTCTACTGGATGATTCCCACTTGTTTACATCACAAAGCACTTCCATCTTTAAAAATCCTTCCTTCGGTTCCACATTACTGTTTAGATCCCACAAGTTTTCCTATTATCTTTTAGAGTGAGCAAGATCCTCCAAAGAGCCATCTGGACTCTCCTGAACTTGTCCATGAGAATTTGCCCCACCACTCCACTGAAACAGCCCTTTAGGGTACACTAGACCGATGCTTCTCTGCCATCCATTTATGTGAACTACAAGTTCTTCACCTGTCATTCACCTCTCTCCTCTCTTCCTTTGCTGACCTCACTTGATCTCACATCTGCGCTTGTTCTTCATCTTCACCATCTCTAACATGGATGTGTTCAAGCCCAGTCTCAGGCACACTAAGCATTCACTCACTTCTGGCTGAGTAGTTTGTATTTGCTGTTCCTTCTGCCCACAGGCTTCCCCTCAGTTGAATACACCCACACCCTTCACCACTGTGGCTTCCTCCAGTTCCCGATTCAAACATTACCATTCACTTTTCTACTCACTCTGAAAAGAAGCACCTCCCACCAACATCTAGATCCCTGCTACTGCTTTTTCATCCCCACAGCATCTAGCACCAGTTGATGTATGACCATATTTAGATGTTGGTTGTCTGTCCCAATGGGATGTTAATGTCTTGAGAGCAGCAGCTGTCTGCTGAATTCCTGCTGTATGCTCATTTTCTACCCCAGAGCCCAACACACAGTAGATCCTTATTAGTCAACCAGATGAAAACTTAACAACACTCTTAAGACTTTGATAGAAGCACGTCTACTGATGGTGCCTTGCTTTTTCTCTGTACTTAACAATGCTGATTCTTACCAAGACAATGGAAAGGAAGGAAAGGGTGACTGATCTCTGTTCTTCTGACCTCTTTTGCCAAGGTTTCTTTTGTTCAAATTGTTGATGATCAAATACAAAATTCTGGATTCATGATCTATCTTAGAACCATGAAGCAAGATCCCCTTACTTAGTTTATCTGTAATATGTGAGCTAATGCAGTACTCAGAACACGCACACAAACTTGTAAACGTGAGAATATCTGTAACAAAAGAAGTGAAAACAGAGGGAACCAAGTGGCAAGTACCTGATCAAATCAAATCCCATATGGAAACTTATCAAGTAAACTTTGGCCTGGGAAGGATTGTTTTATGAAGAAAACTTTGAGAGTGTATTACAGTTTGGTATCAAAGTATGTAAACCTCAGGAAAAAGTGTCTACTTCTAGAGAAATGTGTATGGCCAGAACTCACATGACAAGAAGCAGAAATTACACTAAAAATTCTAACTTAAATAACAAATCTGTTAACAGATCAGTGAGTCATTTGAATATAAATTAATTTTTAAAAAGGAATTCTCTTCCTTATATGAGTACAACTAATAAATGTAGAATGAGGAAACTGTTAGTAGATGCTAAAATGACAGAGTAAAAGTTTCATAAGAAACATATTTAAATTGTCTCAAAGTTTCACTCCACAGATTACTTATTAATTACTAGGAGGAAAAGATGGCAGACACTACAGGGAAAACCTGGCATGTATCATCTTAGCTAAATGATCAAAACTACTGTAACATGGATATAACATGAAATGCCTCTGACAAGATGTAGAGACACATACCCACTTGTGTGACAGTCATGCCAAAAAGTTATATCTCACCGTAATCACAAGAAAACAAGATAAATAAAACTTGGGGTATTCTTCTAAAATCTAAAGATCAAGAAATACCAAAACCAAATTAATGGTGTGGTTCTGGGTTAGATGGTGACCCAGGGAAAAAATTCAACAGCTACACAGGACATTACTGCGACAAGGTAAAATAAGGATATGAACAGAGGATTGTAATATTCTCAGATCATGGCAAACTATCTGATTTTGATAACTGATTACAGATAAAACAATTCTTTCTTAAAAAACAAACACTAAAATATTCTTTTAGTGTTTTTTGGAGGACACGATGGCTTCAATTCAAATCTTTCCAAATCAAAAGAATTTGTATAAGAAGATAGTGTAAATAAGAGAGAAATTTTGGTAATGGCTATATACCATTACTGCTTTTTAAAATTTTTAAATTTACCTGAAAATCCCCATGTAACATTAAATTTTCTTTTAACCCGTATTTGCCTTTCAAAGTTTATAGTTACACAATTGCTTTAATTTTTACCTATTTCTTCCCAACATTCAACTTCTCTATTTTGTTTTCTTGTCTCACTGCTTTGGTTATGCTTCCTGAATAGTATTCAGTAATAATGGTGATAGTTGAGTAAAGGAAAACACTTCTATTGTGTCTCCTCCTAATATTCTACAACACTTTCTCACTTCCAACATATGATCTGCGAGTTTTCTATACACGAAGTAATTTTGTGGCACCATCTGGCTGTCTATATATTTAGCTTAATTCTCTTAATTCTGACACTACACCTGGAGATAACATTGGCTCCCCACAGGTTAAGGGCTCAATCTTTAATGCATGCCTTCTCCCCTACTTCAGCTGCCACTGGCAGGTTTGGGTTGTTACCTATGCTTCTCACCAACTGACTATAGATCAGAGGGTTCCCATGACACCCCCACCCCCACTCCCAATTCAACTAGTTTGGTAGAACAGTGCACAGAACTTAGGAAATGTTTTACTTTCTAGATGACCAGGTATATTAAAGAAGAATGGAACACAGCAACAAAGAGCAAGGAACTTGGGGAGGAGTTGTACTCCCAGCCTTCTCTGGTGCACCCCCCACCCCAAGTGCCCCCAAGCTTACCAACCTGGAAGCACTCCAACTCCATTCCCTTAGGGTTTTATGAAGGCACTGCACATAGGCATGGTCGATGAGATCACTGGCCATTAGTGGTTCAAGTTGATCTCCAGTTCTCCCTGCCACCAGGTATAGTTAAAGTCAAACCTTCTTATTACATGGGTTCCCCCTGGCAACCAGCCTCTACCCTCAGGGACTTTCCAAAAGTCTTTTCATGAACAATCAGGTGTGGCTGAAAGAGGCTGATTATGAATAAATAATGCCCTTTTTGCCTTTATAGCTTGGGAGTTTCTTCAGAAATTGACAACAAAAGACTGAGTAGTATGACAGAAAAGGCTCCCACTGCTCTTTCCTCTGGAAATTTCAAGTGTTTGGGGAGCTCAGGGTCAGAAGGAGAATCTTCCTGGAAAGATCAAATATATATATATATATATATATATATATATATATATATATATATATATATATATATATATATATATATATATATTTAAACCACACTGACACAGCTGATATTCTTGTTGATGAATTTAATGGGAATGTTTCTAATATTTTAGCAATCAGGATGACTTGTGCACTGTTTGAAATTTTGCCATCAACCATTTTTAAGTGATTCAGTCCATCAGTACTGTTAAAAAACAAAATCCAAGTAAGTGTATTTAAAAGTCACGTTGACTTTGTGGATTCAGGGAACAGCCCATCTAGCAAGTTCAAACATATTCTCAAAACTTGGGAAAAACATCAGTTTTTATGGACAGGAAGTTGGGGTAAGGTTATTAGCAAAATAAAATATTTCTGGAAAAGCTACCCCTCTCTTTGAGGAAGGTGGTGGTGGGGGGTTGTCATGCAGGTGTATCTCACTAGCACTGACCAGGAAATTCCAGATTGATCTGTTTAAAATGCCACTTCCAGGAGAGAGAAAAAATGCAATTAGGTCAGTGAAGTTCGCCCAGGGATGCAGCAATAACCTTTTCTTTACTTTAAAAAATAAAATAAAAATAAAAACAAATTCATACTGAGTATCAAAGACTACTCTAGGTGCTGGGGATCCAAAGAAAAGACATTCAGACTGCCTCTAAGGGCTTCCATTCTAAAGAGCCCAAACTATAAAAGAACAAAATAACTGCAAGTTATGACCAGTGGGAGAGAAGAGGGAACTTATGCTGGAAAGAGTAGTTGGGGAAAGGCCGATGCAACAAAGGTGATACTTAAGCTGAAATCTAAAGGGAAAAAAAGGGAGGAGAGGATTGAGTTCAAGGCATAGATAATATTGATTGTAATCACTTGCTTTATTGTCACTAAATGTCATGTATTTAGCTTCTTAATGATGGACATTTGGTTATTTACAAATTTTTCTTGTAAAAATATTAAAATGCCCTTACACATGCCCTTTCTGCACACAACACATGTGCAATTAGAATAAATTCCTAAAATCTATGTTAGTCAACTGATATGTGCACTTTATTGAACAGATTCCACCCTAGAGCCTTTCAAAAAAGTCTGTGGCAACATAAATTCCTATTAGTAATGGGTTAAGTGCCCATTGTATCTTTGTGATAGATACAAAATAATACTTCATTGTAATCTTAATTTGTATTTATCTTATTATAGTGGGTTTAAACAGTGAGTTCAACCATCTTTTGTTAAGTTTGAAAGCATCTGTATTTCCTTTTGGTGAACCGTTTGTGGCCTTTGCCCTTTTTATTGAGGTGTTTGTTGGCCTTTTTATTGATTGGTAGAAGCATAAGATCGTTTTTATTCGTATCTTTCCCTCTAGTCTGTAGACAAGCAAACTTGGAAGTTGGGAATATCAGTTAGAAGGCTCTTACAATACTGAAGGTAAGAGCAGATAAAATAGTCTGAGGAAAGGCAGCAGGAACAAAGAAGTGGGGAAATGCACTATATACTTTAAAAAAAGGGGGGCAGGGGGGTGAACTTATTACTGGTAGACTGGAAATAGGAAATAAAGGGAAGAATTCTGAAGAATGATTCCTAGAAGTTTCTGGCTTGAAGTTATAGTGATAACAGTTTGAAAAGGAAAGGGGTTGAACTGGAGGTATAAACTGGGAATAGGACTTGAAAAAAAAAATCCATGGGAATTAATAAGATTCTAGCAACAGAATACAAAGCAAGAAGGGATTCAGCATCCAAGCCAGAGGAAGTGCAGCACTCAAAAGTCAGGCAGAGGCCAATCTAAAGACTGAGGACAGGATGTGCAACAATGTCTCAGGATCCAACACCATTTCCAGAGTAATGAAGCAGGCACTGGTGTTGAATATTGCTTGGAGGCTCCACAAGGAAAAAACAGCAAAGTATCCATTGGAATTGGCAATAATAAAGCTGTGGGTAGCCTTGGAAAAATCAATTTAGGGTAGAAACTGAATGATACTGAGTTGAGGAGTTAAGTAGGAGGTAATAAATTGGAAACAGTGTAAAGACTTTTGGCTCTGAGTGAGTAGAGAATTAGGTCAGAGTGGCGTTTTTGTTTTGAAAATGAGAAATATTAGACTGTCTGTAAGGGACTTAGAAAAGAAAAAATGCAAAGCAAGGTCCTCTAGAAGATAAGAGGATGGGCCCCAGAGCACAAGTAACAGACTTGATTTCAGAAGAAGAAAAAATAAAAGACTTCAGTTCAAGATGAGTGGAAAGTGAGTGCAAGAATTCATTTGAGGATTTGGCAGTTGGACGCTCTATTTCCTATTTTTAAGGGCACTTTTAAAAAGTGAAAATGGGTATTGAACATTAAGGTGATTTTAAAAGTACTGCCACAAATTATTTGACACTTTTTTCTTTAAACACTGAAGGTGAACTCCTCAAGAGATGACTGAACTTAGCTGCTTGTAATGAAAAGAATAAACTGAAAGTGATGCTTTCTCCATGCTCTCTCTGATCACCTCTCCTGGTGGCAAACAGTGCTTATGCTGTAAGGACAGAGAAGCTCTAGGGAAAGGCCTACTGGGCAAAGACCTGAGAGCAACAGCTATACACAGAGTCATCATCTTTAAGGAGTCCTCCAGCTCCAATCCAGCCTTCACAGGAATGCAACCCAGCCTCCTAGGAGCCTGAACAGGGAACAAACCAATGAGTTACCCCAGAACTTCTGACCCAGAGGGTCTTGGGATAATGAATATTTTTTGTATTAAACCATTTAACTGGGGGACAACGTTACTGGCAATGGATAATAGACACATTAAAAAAACACTTCTTACCAATGTATTACAGGAGTTTGTGTAACTGGCTCCTGGATTTTTTTTTTTTTAAATTTCAAAAATATTGCTTTATCACATGTAAGTTTCAGTTGTTCATCTCTGGTCAGCAATGTGTAAACACGTTGGATTAAGTTTACCGCTGAAAGTACTGAGCTTCGATTTATTTTTTAATGTCTCATTTTCATTTTCATGCTGATCTTGAAAAAAAGAGTTGGGGGTCTTATGTAATATCAGAATTTCTTAGTGGAAAGTCTGACAAAAATCTTAAATTATGTTATCATTGGAGGGCTTTTTTTTTCCCCTTCAGACAACATTTTTAACTTCTTTTGTGGGTTATGCCAAACTGCCGTCGAATAAGATCATTCTAATTCAGTCCCTGGTGGTATTTGAGCACATTCATTTCCTCACACCCACCTATTCCGGGTTTGTTTCTAATTACTAATTAGAAGGTTATAATGCTGCTCCTTAATGACTATAATGGTGGAGATACAAGTCTATGTATGAAAAAGTGCAGACGTTGAAGACAGTAGGGGAAGATTCTAGACTGAGGTAGGAGACAGATTCTGTATGTAAAGGAGTGTCTGAATATTCTGAAATAAGGAGGTGTGAGAAGATAAAGGAGCCAAGAAAGGACGGTTATGGTCATGGCCATTGCAGGTATTTCTTCTTCGTTCTTGGCCACAGAGAGGAGAATCAAGGTCCATCAAATTCTGTGCTGAAGGCCTGGCTTCTGGTGCTGATGCTTCAGAGGTCAGGAGTAGCTACGATATTATCCAAACCAGCTTACTTTCAAGAAACTGGGGGGTGCTCTTAACAATTAAGTTGGACAACGGGTATAAGTCAAGCTGTTAACAAATGGTCACTGTACGAGGCCTGCATGACCATCAAGCATCTTGATGGTGGGCCAAAAAGTGTGGAGCACATTGCACACTCAGGTTCAGCCTCGCTTTCAACAAGCATTTTCTTAACTCATTCAGCTATCACTTACTTTGAGTGTATAAAGTTAAACAGGAGTCATAAGAAGTGATGAAAGGCAAGGATTTTCCCACCGTGGGCGTAGAGACCAGAGTTTGAAGGGGAAAGACAGAGGATTCAATGTTATATAGATATCATTTCTATTTGGGAAATGAAAAAAGCCTCTCTTAACTACAAACTGCAGCCTACAATCCTCCCCCCACAAAAAGCCTATTGACTAGGTGGGTTCAGGTCCAAAAACAGCCCATCCAACTCCTACTAACCCTGTGACCTTTGGTCACCATGACTCCAAGTTTCCCTGTCTGTAAAATGAGAGGATATTGTTTTCTAATTTACATTTTAAGGAGTTTGTTGAAAAGAAACACTTATATATTTTAAGATGTTCTGTAGATATTAATCACTACTCCTTTCCACTGCTTTTTGATTCTGAAGAGTTGCAATTAATGACTGACAACTCAATCAGAATGTCAAGAGAAAACCATACCAGCCCAGGTAAGCCTGTAATTACTATCTCCAAGCTCTTGTTTTCCTCAACTTGATGACATGGAGCAGAGAGAGAATGTGTTTTACAAGTACAGTTGTATATACAGAAGATTTACAGGCTGTGCTCTTAATTTAAAGAATGGGTAAGTAAACCCATTATTAAGTTACTTTTTATTTGTGTATAGGTGATTTTTATTCTGGTGGGGTTCAGACTCAGTGGAAAAAAAAAAAAACACACAAAAACAGTTTCTACCTTGTGATATACCTTGTAATAGGAAGCTACCATAAACTTGTGAGCTGGGGAGCCTGGTTACAAAACTGTCACCAGCCATAAATGTCCCCTACTGCAGCCCTTTCTGCTGCTGGGACTGACCAGTTCCATCCAGAAACTTCTCAGAGGTCCAGAAACTTCTCAGCTTGGGAAACCTCAATAAAAGAAATATCATATCTCTAAAGGTTCATGGCTTCTAGTTTTTCTTTTATGACTCTCGGCCTCTTTATGGAAAATGATAATTACTTGGGTTTGTCTTTCCTACTGGGCAGTACATTTACAACATCTGTCCTCCAGCTGTTTTCAGCTTTGCCACCAATGTGGGGAGCAAACACAAGCCCTGCATGAAGGTTTTCCCAGGATGACAGTGGAGGAAGTGGAAGAAAGAAAAGCGCAAAGCTGGGTTCTGAAGTTCCTGGTGACTGGCAACATAAGTCTATACTTATTAAGCTGTACAGAGACCTGAATAGTGTGATGGAGAGTCTGACCCTGAAAACGCTCTTTGTGAACAGCCTGGCTTGGCTGGTCTGGGCCTTTCATTTATTCATCTGGGGGAGAAAGAACTGAGACCTGCTTTGACCTTCAGATGGATGAACCTTCAAAGACAAAGAACAGTGTGGTGTCTACAAGAAGGATGACATCAGAGGGAGGGGTGGGGGTGAAGGCCAAAGAATTCTGAGGCCTGTCTCTAGGCTGGAGGCAATCTGGAGTCAACAGGTCTAGAGAGAAATGAGGAGCCAGATAGAGACTATGTCCTGTTTGGCCTGGGTGGTTTTTAATAGCAGTTTATAATAATTATAGCTCCCATTTATTGAGCACTTGCAGAGCGAGGCATCACCTATGTGATCTTGTTTAGGCTCCTTGGCAGTGTCAACTCTCTCACGGAGGAAGAAACTGAGGCACAGAGAGGTTAAGTCATTTACCCTGGCACTTGGCTAGTAAGTAAAAGAAACAGGGTGTGTGGGCCGGGCACGGTGGTGCATGCCTGTAAGCAGCAGCCTAGGAAGCCGCGGCGAGGACCAGAAATCGCAGTTTAAGTCCCACTTGGGGCAATGTAATGAGACCGAGTTCAAAAAAAATAGCTGAGCATGGTGGTGCGCATCTGTAATCCCAGCTACCTGGTAAGCTGAGGCTGGGGATTGCTTGAGTCTGTGGTACCCCAGGCAACATGAGCCTGCGGTTTCACAGGCAAAAAACAACAACACAGGGTGTGGCTACAGATGTTGTTACTTCAATCAGCTGTTAGGTAACATAATGGTTCTTATTTGTTCCCCTTTTCTGATGCATGTGCATCCCCCAGAAGCTGTCCCCTGCAAACTGTGGAGCTCCCCTGCAGTCACTGGCTACGTTGGGCGGGGAGGGGAATCAGGAGAGTTGAAGACAAAGGAGGAGAGGCAGGGCATGTCTTGCCCTTGAGAGGCAAGGAGCATCCCTCTGTTTGCCCCTTCCCACCGGTAGTCTCTGGGTGCACCAGCCAATCCTATCTGCTCCTGTAAAGTGCCATTCATTTAAATCTCTTGGCTTACCATAGATAGGGTGAATTCTGCTTCCCGTCAGAAATCACTGCTACCCACACTGGCTTCCACTTGCTTCACACCAAGTCAGTGGATTGGCACCGTGATGATGGGAAGAAGCTGACAATATGACTAAACGAAGTTCCTGACTGTTTGAATATCATTTCATCATGCAAAATGGCTGGCAACAATCAAGGGCTGGATCTTGTTTGGGTTTGAGTACAACAAACAATTATGAAAACTACTCATAAGATCATTCAGAATCCTGAGGGGGTGTATGATATTAATGAAGCATTATTGATCTGGGGGAGGGTGTGTGTGTGCTAAGAGCATTGTGGTTCTGCCTATAAGAGTCCTTATTGTTTAGGGATATCCACTGAAATGTTTATGGAAGGTTGTTCTGAGTCAGTAAAGGTGATGGGAAAATGCCTCCCCTTTTGCTAAGTCCCTGCAAAGAAATGGTGCACCACAGTGGGGGTTCCAGGGCAGAGATGAAAAAAGATTGGCCATGAGTTGGTAACTATTAAAGCTAGGTCACAGGGACAGGGGGTTCCATTGTCCTAGTGTCTCCACTTGTAATACTGCTTGGGTTTTCCACAATAAAATGTCATATGGCTAAACTCACTTCTGAAGTCCCCTTGAGGGAGCAGTTAAGAAAACTGGCAGACAACAGTTTGGCTGAAGCTAAAACAGGAGAGACAGTCCATTTGACTGCCCACTAGGAGAGGTCAGGTATAAAAATAACCTACGTTTCCAAACAGGAGCCTTAGTACGTACGGCACAATGGCCTGAGTTCCAGCCCATGCACTTGGACTAAAAAAGGTACTTCTCAGGCAGAGTTAGAGGGGGTGGCAGGGAGTGGTGGGGAGATGGAGAAGGCAGAGATTCATTTACCACTCACTTATGATCCCAGCTGGCAGGAGAGGTTCACTGGGAAGATGGTCCTCAAAAATGCATTAAGTTTTTGTACTTTATTATGGGAAATTTAAATATTTTAAATAAGCAGGATAATATAGTCAACCCTCCACATATACCCATCACCCAGTTTCAACAATTACCAACATTATGCCACTCATATCAGACACCTCCACCTCTTCCCACTCAACTATTCATTCACAGATTTTAGACAAGATTTACACATGCTGAAATGCAGAAACCCTAGCTGTACAACTGACAAATGGAGACACCATTTAATTCACGACTCAGTCACAACATATGACATTTCTACCTGCCCACAAAGTTATCTTCTGACATTTTGGTCTTAGTTTTGCTTGTCCTAGACCTTAAACACAAGTTTTAGACTGCACTGATTGTCAAGCTTGTTTTGTAGTTATTACTAACTTTTTGCAACTTACTTCCCCAAATCCTAGCAAAGACTGAGAGCAGATCTTCAAATTCACAGCAACTGGTAAACTGGGGCATTAGCCCTGGCCATGCTGCCCACACATGTTGCTTTAGCCCTCTCCTCTAGCTATTCTGGATCTTAAATTCATGGAAGGATGGCTTTTGGCCAGCTGTCCCTCCATTCAGACATTACCAGGTGCAGAAAGATTCCAGGGAGGAGAGCTATGGCTGGGGTCAAACTTGGGTCAAGAAAAGATTTTCTAGAGAGCTGGTGAGCTGCAGATTCCCAGGCCCCATCTGAGAGCCTCTGATTCAGCCAGTTGGGGTGGGCCTCACAATCTGCATTCTGACAAGCAACACGGGTGGCTGCTGCAGTCACCAGCTCAGTCTTGGAGAAACTCAGCTCTAATGAGTTCAGGATTCTGCCTTTTTTAACAAGTCCAAAGTCTTATTCATTGACCAGCCCAATTATCTAAAGGTGGCCATCATGTCCCTTTCTCAGTCTATCTGGTCACACCAGGACAGACCATCCGTAGTCCTTCCATTGCAGCAAGATTCCTCCCTTTCATACAAAAGCAGCTCACAGCCATGCTGGGTGACTTCCTCATCAGGACAGGTGTTTCCTGGCCAATAGGCCCCTGGGCTCAGGACAGTAAGAGCCAACCATCTGCTGAACATCTACTAATGTGTCAGAAACGTCTATTAATGTGCCCTTTAACTTACAGTGTGCCATAATCCTCACAGAATTTCTCCAGAAAGAGGTTAATCTTTTACAGTTTAAAAACTGAGGCTCACAGAGATTTCTCAGAAAGAGACTACACTGGAGTGATAACAATGGTTATGGTGTGAGGCTATAGTACCTAGTTACTTAGATAAACACTGAGGGGCTGCCATTAAAAGTATCTGTAGATGCAGTCAGCAGCTACAAGCAGGTGACATTAAGTAAAAGAGATTATCTTCAATAATCATAACGGATCTCATCCAATCAGTTAAAGGGCCTTAAGAGCAAAAACAAGTTTCTCTGAGAACAAAGAAATACTGCTTAGAGCCTGCAGCATCAGTTCCTGAATAGTTGTTTCTGGCTACCCCACAGAGATTGAACTTGCCAGCCTCTACCCAATCATACCACTTATAATCAATTCCTTCAAATGAATGTCTAATACACAGTATAATACAAATTACATGCCTATAATAATATGTATAACATGTATGTTTTTAATGCTGCTTCTATTATCTGGAGAACCCTAATACTAATAGGAAGTGGGTTCTCTCTGACCTCAAAAGGTCATGCCTGGCCTCTACATTACTGCAACTCCCTCAACCAGAAATAACCCAGTTGTGCACGGGAGCCCCATTCCACATTAGCTGCAGAGAAATGTATTTGAATATCACTGTACTTTTATTTTTCTGTTTTCTGAGACCTTTTAGTTTTTTTTAATTTCTGCAAATATTACATTTATTCAAAGTAAGCTCCATTTTTTTAGAAGGACAAATTATAACCTATTGTTTATCTTTTTTCTTTTTTAATCTGTTTTGATTGCAATGTATATATATTTTTACATCACTGTCTACCCTGAAGTTTTCCCACCATCTTGTTACCCATAAACCATCATCTTAATCTCTTGTGCCCTTCCCTACCTTGATTTTACCTCCCTCTCCCTCCCTTGCTCTATGCTTCAGTTCTGCTGACAGTTTGTTGCCTTTAAGTTCACTTGTCTTTTTGTTTGTTTGCTTTCCCTATATCCTGCACATAAGTAGGATCATCCAGTATTTATCTTTCTGGCTTATTTCTGCTAACATGATTCCTTCTAGGTCCATTCATGTTATCACAAATGTGTCAAATTTATCTTTTTTGATCACTGTACATTCCTAACAACTAGATTTTGAGCAGAAGCCATTCATATTTAAAAGGCTGTTTCAAATAGCAGAAGTTTGTTTTCATGTTTGAAGCTTTGATGTGGGGAGGAGGTACGGTTTACCCAGTGCTTAAAAAGAGGGATCTGGTCTATTCCAGATCACTAACTTGCTATATAACTTTAGGCAACCCTGAGTTTTACCACCTGATTAATTATAATGCCAACCTGAAAGGCTGCTTTCCACTGCTGCCATACACTCAAACTGGCATTAAATGGTCAGCTGGCCCATCGGGATTTCAGATCTGACCTACTTTCTACTTGGGACTCTGACCTTGAAGGACCCCTAACACTTTCCAGCTCCTGATATCCTGAAAATTCCACAAGGCAATGTGGAGGGATAGGTGAGTGTGCTCAACAGCGCTGGAGGGACAGGCTCTCTCCCACCTACTGCTGGGTATTGCTTGGAGAAAAAAGTGAAGATACAATTTCCACACTTGACACATCACCTTCAAAGTAGAGGGTGCCAAGTCCAGGAGAAGAAACATTACAGAGTGCAAGAGGGTTCAAAGGAAAGAACAGGAACAGTTTGCAGATGAGGGTGATAGCTGAGATGAGTGTGAGACTATCACAGTAAAAGACAGGAAGAAGGCCTGGGCACAGTGGTGTGTGCCTTTAATCGCAGCCTACGAAGCGAGGCCAAGACAAGGAATTGCTTGAGTCCGCGGGGAAACATAGTGAGACCTAGTCTCAAAAAATAGCTGGGCCTGGTGACGTGTGCCTGTGATCCCAGCAAGCTGGGAAGCTGAGACTGGGGATCGCTTGAGTCCATGGTACCCCAGGCAACATGAACCTGCAGTTCCCTGGGCAAAATAGCAAGACCTAGTCTCAAAAAAAAGACAAGAAGAATGAAAGGCGGCATCCTGGCAAAAAGTAAGAGACTAAGAAGAAAGCATGAGATTGTTTGGGGGAATCACTATGGCTGGAAATTAGGCTGTGGGGAGAGGATCAGACAAACTTAGCTAAGGCAGGTGGGGAGGTGTGGCACAATCACCAAATGGGGAGCCTTGGGTGACAAAATGTCAAACTGGTAGATAATGAAGAGCTAGTGGAGGCTTCCTGTGTGAAACTGGAGATGAACCCAATGCGCTTTGGAAACCTGCCCCAGGAATAGAATGGACAGGTGTGAAGGTTCCCGGGGTGTAGGGTGGGTTTGATAAAGGCCCAGCTGAGTTAACAGCTGTAACTAAGGTTACTGGCTTACCATGGACCAACCTGCTGAACCTGCATGATCTCATTTAATGATTACACCTCCCTAGACACCTCCACCTCCTCCAGAAGGAAACCAAGGCTCAGAGAGGTTAAGAAGAATACCCAGTCACAAAACCAGTCAGAGATGGAGTCAATATTTAAGGCTACCACAGGGTTGACTCCAGGGTCCACACTGGGATACTGGAGCTGCCTGAGTCAGGGCCAGGGCCCTATGCTGACTTGTGAGCTGAGTGGCGCCAAGCAAGGGGAACAGAGAGAAGAATAGGAGGGGCAAGAGGCCTCTGTAATCTACCAACTGAGGCAAAGAACTAACTGGAAAGGCAGTTTGAACAAGGTTCCCAGGGTTGTTACCCAGCCAGGCCAACAAAAACCCCGTATTTCCTCCTGCATATAGAGTCAAGTCCTACAGCAAACTGCCCGACACAGAGGTCAGCTGACTGAGCTTTCAGGGGTTGAACAGTACATGCTAAAGGAAGGTGAACAACCCCAGAGTCGCCAGAAGGGAGATGGTGACTGTGGGAGAGATTGAATTGTGTTCTTCAAAATTCATATAGCAAGGTCTTAATTGTCAGTACCTCAGAATGTGAATTTATTTCGTAACTGGGTTTTTGCAGATACAATTAGTTAACATGAGGTCAAACTGGAATAGGGTGGATCCCTAGTTTATATGCCTGGTGCTCCTACAGAAGGAAATTTGGATACAAACATGCACAAGGTAGAATGCCAGGTGAAGATGAAGGCACAGCTGGGATGATGGGTAGAACAGCAGCCAAGGGCAAACCACCAGGAGCTAGGAGGCAGGCCAGCAGCAGAGTCTCCCTCACGGTTTTCAGAAGGGACTCTGACAACATCTTGATTTCCCAATAAATACACATATATTTCTTTTTGTCTGCAGAACTTTGAGTCAATAAACTTCTGTTGTGACAACTCTAGGACACTAATACAGTCAGCTATGCACTTGGCCCATGAGACTACAACCTAGGACCATCTTTAGCAAGTCCCTTAGAAAGTGAAATAAAGAGCTTAATGTGAAACTTAGTTACATTGAAATGTATATTGCAATTGGAACTATTTCTGCATCATATGTGTGAGTTTAAAACAGGTGAGGATCTAAAATTTCATCTATTTCCAACTGTCCAGGCATCAGGGACTATCTTTGATTTTGAAACAAAATCCACTTTTTACTTAAATGAGCAAGGACCTTCTTTCTCTTTCCCTTACTTAGAAGCCAATATTGACTGGATGAGGTTCTCCTGTGACTGCAAGAAATCTAGTGCAACAGGCACAGAGGGCCTGCTGAACCCCTCATCCTGCAGAGAGTGGTCATTCCAAGATATGAACCACATAAAGATGACTACCAGTTCTCTCAATTCAAAGCTCTCTGAAATACTGCTGCTGGCTGTAGGTTACACCCCTCCCTTGCAAAAAAGCTCATACCTTTAATTCTGCAAAAGTGGTAGATTTCTTTGCTTTCACCCCTGTGTTACTTTGAAGAGCATGTGCTTCCTTGGGTGTAAATGAATGGATGTGATTATGAAGGGAACCATGTTCTGGGGAATTCCAGGTTCTGTTTTCAGATAATGATTAACACACCTAAGAAGTGAAATCTAACCTGTACTTCTTGTGAATTTGGAAAAACCCTTACTCCACAATATTTCTACTCATGTACAAAAATTATGAAAAATAATACTAGTAAGTCAGAACTTCCTAAGTTTCAAAAAAGCCACCAGAATTATTTACTTAAAAATAAAACAACAATGATGTTCCCATGGGTCAAAGCATTGCCCCTCTTCAAAGTTAACAGTAGTTAACAATAAGTATTTAAGACCTGCATAGTTCTCAGCCCTTCCCTTGCAATGAATTGTCATTCTCACAGACACCTTTATTGTTCCCACTGAGCAGGTGAAGAGAATGAAGCACAGAAAGGTTAGGAAGCTAGCCCAAGATCACAGAGCCTGTAAGTGGTGGAGCAGGGATCCAGATCATGGTTCCAAGACACACCACCTCCTTCACAAGCAATCAACCAAGCCAAAAGGGGATAAAGTAAGAGAGCACAGTTGAAGGAGGATGGTTTGAGGATGAAGGCAAAAGAAGAGAACCACATTTCAATGCTGAACTGGCACTTCACTGCTTCTTCCATCTAATTCACACAATGCCTCTAAGGTAAGCATTCCTCTCCCATACAACAGACAAAACACTGAGGCTTGCTGAGTTTACCAAAATCTGTCAGAGATCCAGTGAATGATCCTAACTCCAGAGCTGGCAAAGCCCAGTGTTGTCTTCAGATATCATTTCTCCTGGAATCATAGTTTCAAACTGTAACCTTGTATTATGGATGGCACAGGTAGCTTTAAAAAGAGAACAGTGATCCCAAGGGTCAGGAGAAATTGAGGAGAGCTATGATGCTTAATAACATGCAAGTATGAGATGAGGAAGCTCAGGTTCTAGTCCCATTTTTGTCGTGACTAACTGCAGCTTTAGTCATGCAGAAAATAGAGAAAATAAAGAAAACAGAGCCTTGCTGGGCCTCTATTTTCCTTAGGTACTGTTTTAAAAAATACCAAGAACAATGAGCTCAAAATGGAGTCACTCCTGACCACATCTCAAAATCAAGACTTAGTAGTTAAAGTAACTGTAGTTTTAATCCCTCCCAGGGATGTAATCCAGACCTGTCTAGATCACCACAGCAGTAATTTGCATATGGCACACTCTCCTTTCATACATGCTCCTTTCCCTTAAAGGAGGGTAGTTTTTAACAATTGTTTGTTTAAAATAACAACAAACCTTTTCTAACCAATTTCTGACAACAAAAACCTTCCATTTGGTACAAACTCTGACAGCACCATCTACTATCCAGATGGGATGCTGCTGAATTCATGAATCGTTTAATAAAGCCAATTAGATCTGTAAATTTACATGACTGGATTTTTTTTTTTAAAGAGTATAAATTGGATATAAGGATGTCTGTTCTGCAACTCTTAGGCGGAGGTACAAGATGTCATCAATTAAGGTGAATTGACTGTAAACCCAAAGGTGCTTGACAACTGATCATTTCCAGAAAGAACATAACCAGGTCATCTGAGCAGCTACCACGGTCAGCAAGTCTACACATGTCAGCCAGGAAATGCAATGCCGGGAGGAACGGCCCCGTGTGAACTTCACCCTCTCCACTAGGAACCTGCACTACAGATCTCCAAGGAGGTCTGGCTCGGCTTCTACCCACAGTTTCCACCCAGACAGGCTTCTCTCTAAATAGGTATCAACTAGGTGATAGTAGAAGTGAAAGGGGGAGAAAAGTTCATAACAGGAATGGCCTACCTTCCTCCAGATCCCTGTATACTTTGCAGCTGGTTGGCATTCACCTGCCAGGTGGGCAGAGTGCCATCTGGTACAGTATTCTGCATTGGGTTTCACCCCTCCATGTTAGTCATCAAAGGTACCAGAACAGAGTTCTCCACTCAATTAAGAAGGCAGAGGATTTAGAACTGAACCCCCCCCCCCCAAACAGGGTTTGAATGAGTAGTGCATGAGTAGCCTTACAACTGTGGGAGTCCCCAGGACTCTTACTAACCCCCATCCCACTAGCTCCCGCCCCCAAAAGGAGAAGGAATCAGATCTGCATAACAGTGAATCACTGGAGCACTTGGGCCCAATGACCCTCCAGGAGAGGGTGGAGGAGCCCGTCTGGCAACTGCCTACACAAACAGGGCAATTCTGAAGAGCAGCAAACAAACCTGTCTAGCGCTGATTCCCATTTTGCATAGGAGAGCACACTCAAAAACACCACCAAGGAATGCTCCCTCGATACCAATTGTTAATACCAAAATTTGGGTAGAGAGAGAATTAAAATAAGGTGGTTGGATAAGGTGATTTTGTGGAAGCTGGTGGTTGTCAGACTTGACTCTCCGCCATGAGCTGCACCAGATACTTCAACCGATGCCAGTGTGCTTTGTTTCTAAAGGAAGTTAAGCAGGGCTTTGAACCATTAACCGAAGGGAATCTTCTAGTTTCTACATGACGGTCAGAGTCTCTGTTCTCTCTACGACGATAAGGAGTAAGTCACAGGTTTCAGGAGAGAGGTTTATAAACGGTAGGGGACAGGAAACAGCGGGTCACTTGGTCCCGGAGTGGACACCGATCA